>ML787160.1:377400-402062 GCA_009831015.1 Picea engelmannii
TAAGGCCCTGAGCTGCAATGAGGTCCGGGAGGGAGGTTTTGTCTTGGAAAATGGAATAATTCTTAGCTAGCCAGATTCCCCAGTTTATGATCAGTGGGAGAGCCTTTATGCTTCGATTTAAGGAGTTTGAATCCCATAGTCTCCATTCCATATATGATTTGGAATGGCTACGTGGAGGTGGAATTTTTGGTAGTGACTCTGTCCGCCCATAGCATGTAAATCAGTTTCTTATGCCAGACCTTCTTGTTGTCCTACAGGAGTATTTTAATGATCCTGGTTAAACTCTTATTCGACAATTCTGCTAACCCATTACCTTGTGGGTAATACATTGTAGAATGTCCCAGGGTTATATTGTAATCCTTGCAAAACTTCTCCATTTTCTTGGACTTAAATGTGTTCACGTTATCTGTGATGATCTTGATAGGGGACCTGAACCTAGACAGGATGTTGGTCTCCAGAAACTGAATGATGACCATTTCGGTAGCTTGCTTCGTTGGAATTGCTTCGATCCATTTTGTGAAGTAATACGCAGTCGTAAGTATCCATCTGTGTTGTGTCGAGGATGGCGAATGAATCTCTCCTATAAAGTCCAGGCCCCATTGCATGAACGATGCTTCGATCGAGATCGGTTTCAGCGGCAGGGGTTGCAACTTTCTCCTTCCATCGAAAATCTGACACTTGTGGCAACTGGAAACTTCTTTGTATACGTCTGCGAAGAAGTTGGGCCAATAGTAACCTTCTCTTAGAATTTTATGCGCGGTGGTTTTCCAATAGTGATGTCCTCCACAGTCGCCTTTGTGGAATTCTATGATAGCTTGTTTCGCGTCATCTTCTAGTAAGAAACTCAACAATATTCCTGATGTATATTTCCAATACAAGGATTTATCCAAGATGCAGAACTTAGTAGCTTTCAACTTTAAGAGTCTAGCCTTGGTCTTACTTAACCCTAGAGGAGCTTGCAGCTTCTTCAACACATAAATGATGTCTGAATACCAAGGTGAATAAACGAACTTCTAAGACACTTGAGTGGTTGTTTCTTGCTGAGGATTCTCTGTCAGATCGACAATGAAGTTGATTCCCATAACGTCGCAGTTCGACTGCACCATTAGTTTTGCGAGGCCCCGACCCTTAATCATCTTGGTGGGATTTATTTCGAGGTCATATTCCAGCATGACTGTGATCCACTTACCTCTTCTTCCCTTGGGGTCAAGCTGAGTCAGGATGTCTTTGACTGAGTTGCTGGGCACGTAAGCGATAACGTGGGAATGTAATATGTAAGTTCTGAATTCCTTTAGGGCTTTCACTTAGGCGTATGCTTGTTTCTCCATAATGTCATACCTCGGTGGAGAGTCCCTCAGAGTCCTGATGAAGTAGGCTATAGGCTTCTCAAAGTTTTGATCGTCTTTATGTAACAGTACGCCAACAATGGTATGCTTCGAGGCGAACGAGAACAAGATGAAGTCCTTCATGAAGTCTGGGTTGGCCAATACGTGAGCTTTGGTCAGTGTTACCTTGATATCTTCAAATGATTTACTGGATTCAAGGTTCCATTTGATCTCATTCCCCTTTCTAATCATGTTGGTGATATGTTTTATAATTTCCACCAGGTTCGGGATGAATCTTCTCAAGAAATTTACCTTTCCCAGGAAGGACTACACCTCTTTCTTGCTGTGCAGAGTGTTGATTTTCAGGATTCCTTCTACCCTACTGGGATATGTCTTTAAACCTTCCTTCGAGATGTTGTGCCTCGACAGTTTCCCTTCTTGCATTCCAAAATGTGATTTTTTCGGATTCAAAGATATGCCTAACTTCCTGCATTTTTGGAAGACCTTCTTCAGATGCCCAAGGTGTTGTTTGTCAGAGTCAAAGTACACTATGATGTCATCCAGATAGATCATGATAAATTTATCATTTTCCTCGGCAAATTCTATATCCATCGCCCTCTAGAAGGTAGCTCTAGCGTTCATCAGGCCGAAAGGCACCTTGGTGTACATGAACGTCCCCATGGTGTCGTGAAAGCTGTCTTTTCCCAGTTATTTGGGTGTACCATGATCTAATTGTAACCTGAAAAGCCATCCAGCATAGACATCTTCTAGGACCCAACTACCTTCTGTAGAATATAGTCCATCTTAGGGAGTGGGTAGTTGTCCTTGAGGGATACTTTGTTAAAGTTCTGAAAATCCATGCACAACCTTATTTTGCCACTCTTTTTCCTTACAAGCACTAGGTTGGCAACCCATTTCGAAAACCTTAAAGAAACAATAACTTTGGCTTCGAAAATTTTATTTACCTCTTTTTCAATTACCAGCAACAGCAGGGGATTTATTCATCTTAGATTTTGATTGAAGGGATTTTGGTCTTCTTTGAGAGGAATGACATGCTGAATAAATTTAGTGTCGTAAACTTTCAAATCATCATAGCTCCAGGCGAAAACGTTGGGAAAATCTTTCATGAGTTTGATGTAGTCCTGTTTGACCTACGGACTGAGTGTCTTTGATAATTTGATTATCGTCGGATTCTCCTGGGTCCCGATGTTTCAATCCTCGACATCCTCATCGTTTACGGTGATCTTGGGATTTCTAGACACATCGTTTTCATCAAACGAATTTTCCAACGAAACTAATCCTTTTGGGATGATATTATTCTTTAGATGTACTATGTCCCTCCCAACTATTTGGTTCTGGAAAGGGTCGTCATTACTGCACGCAATTGTGCTTTCATCTTCATCGCAACAACACTCGTCATCAATGTTTACATTAGCGAACTCATCGCTCATTTGGTGAAATCTCCCCACCTATTTTTCATCCTCAAACACCTGCCAATACTTGATATTATCGAGCACCGTCAGGCTGTGTTTAACTTCGATCTCATATTTTCTATTGGGGAAAATGAGAATTTTAAAACCTGAGCCTGAGGTGGCCAAGGCATCCGCAATTTGATTCTACCCCCTTGGGATCGCTGATAAATTATGCTCCGAGAATTCTTCGAGGAGGTCCAACACTAGGTTTCGGTATGCCCTCAGTCTGGGGTGCTTGGATTGGTATATGCCTTTCACTTGGTTTATAACGAGCTCAGAGTCTCCATGCACTGCTATCCTCTTTGCACCCAACTCTTTCAAAACTCTCAGGCCCAAAATCAATGCCTCATACTCAGCCATGTTATTTGTACAGTTGAAGGCGAGTTTGTATGAGAAGAGTTTTGTGCCCACCTTGGGAGGACTTATCCATGCGTCAGCCCCTTCCCCCTCCTTGTTGATGGCTTCGTCAAAACTCATGTTCCACATCTTGTTCTCTGCGCAATTCCTTGAGTCTGCGCACTCTACTGCTCGTCGCGTGGCTTTATCATCGACAGTCATGACAGCTGTCGGTTCTTCATCTTCAAAGCTCATGTCATTGTAAAATATGGAGGAGCCAATATCAATGTCAATAGAGTAGATAGGGTGGTTATTCGGCTGTGTCTTACTGCTCACCATATATTTCAACAATACTTCTCTATATACCCATCTCTCTTGGACGAAGACAGGAATGGTGGCGTATGACATATCCCTCTACAAAGTTCCCTTCAATTTCACGGCCCATGACCTCGATAATAACATGCCAAATTTAGGGGGTATATCGGCCACGACCACGTCCATAAACTAATTATTAGAAGGGATTTGGGCTAGTGACACAACCAAATATTTGATCAGACCCAAACATTTCACTTTCCTTGAATCGAAAGAAAAAAGATCCTTACGGGGCCTGGTGATGTCCAAACCCAACTCGTCCATGATCACTTTGGGCATGAGATTGTGTGACGCACCCGAATCCAACATGGTGTTATGCAAGGTCATGTCATGGAACTAGAGACTGACATAGAACGGGGGAATGTCCTCAGTATCACCTATCTCCTCCATGCGCGGACCAAAAAAAATGGCAAGGTGATCATCCTGGACGTTCAAAGTGTCAGGAGTCTCTCCCATCTTTAGAATTTTAATAATTTGATCTCGATATTTTCCTTTATTGATGAGTTCGTTGAAAGGGATGGAGATTTTAATCTTGGCCATTTCATTTTCAAAGTTAAAAGGGGGAGAGACTTTTTCTATCTCCTTGACGCATGTTTCCTGGCTTGTTTCTGGTGCTTTCCTTGGAACCTCATCCTTTGACTTTGCCTTTTCAATAGCATCCTTGGTCGGGTTTTCTTGCTTCAGTCGTCTTGTAGAAGGGGTATTTGTCGGAGGTTTCCTTATGGGATTTGTTTTCTGAGGTTCCCTTATGGGATTTGTTTGTTGAGATTCTATATATGCTTTTTTGCTCCTGAGGTTGTATTGCTTTTGGAACTGCATGATGGAATTGTGATAACCCTTCATGAATTCCTCTGTTTCCCAAGACAACGTGTCATCCATCTCTAGCATAATATCGTCATTTTCTCTCATATATTGATCGTGTTCTCCCTTCATCAAGAACATGCACATTTCCTTGTCATCGCAGCAATGCATTTGATCTTGGAACATCTGATCAAAATCTTCGTCCGCGTAATTGTTTTGGAATAGGTGCGTTATTCGCTAGTCGCCCTGGTCTCTCTATTCCCTCTGCCTGATCTGCAAGATTGAACCTCTTCTAAGGTTCTGGTTTCTGGGCTGGGGGTCATGTTGTTCTCAGGTGGCGGGTTTGTTTCCCACAAACATTCTTTCCATCAACTTCTCCATCGTCTTCATCATCAAATCGAACTTGTCCTTCGAGGGTCGAGAAGTTGATGGTTGCGCATCCCCTTCGGGTTTCTTCTCACCTCTGTTGAAGCTTTGTTTGATCTTTCCCGATGACATCAGGCTTACCTCAACTTTGATTGTGTCATTCATCATGGCATCTAAATTAGCATATCTTCTTTCCCTCAGTAGTAAGGTGAAATTGTTGTCAAAGGAGTCAATGTATCGAAGCTGCACAGCCTCGGGGGGCGGCTGGACTTCTACGGGAATTGAGTTGTAGACCCTCATGAAACGAGTCGAGAACTCTTGCACCGTTTCATTCGACGCTCTCTTCATATTGTTTTACTGCGTCAGTAACTGCAAAGGATTATTTTTGTATCCCCATCTAGCGATGAACAATGTCTCAAATGTGGAAAAGTCGGGGATGCTTGTTGTTGGGAGGGCCTTGAACCACTTTCTAACCTCCTCTGAAAGACTCTACATGAACAACCTCATCTTCACATCTGGATGGTCCACCTCTTCTATATCAACGAAATTGTTGAACCAATCCAGGGGATTTTGGGCAGATACATTTCCTGCAACTTCATATAGCTTGATCCTCTAGTTGTAGTTCTGGGGAAAATCATGCAGTTGGGATGGCAGAACAAGGGGGGTGAATCTGGCAGCCATTTCCCTAGTGGGGTTTGGGATTTGTAGGATGTTCTGAGTGGGATTTGCAGCTTGCAGGATTTTTTTTGGTATCAGAGATCGAAACCTCTCCTCGTCGAAGACTATATGGTCCACGCTGGTTTCTTATTTAGGCCTGAACAAATTTTGTTCAAACAAGGTGTCAAATCGAGGTCGTCAATGCTTTGTGCCCTGTCCTTGGGAAAGGACAAATTCCTGTCTAGGTAATAGAACGGGTCTTGCTCCTACTCCCTTACCCTATGCAGAAGTATCTTGGGATCATACACGGGCTCTACAAGGTTCGGGTTAGGATTTTCTCTGGTATAAATGGTTTTCGGCACCAGGGTTTCTGAATGGTGCTACTACGTTCTACTGGTCTCTTTCACTGGAGTCGCCAGGGTAAAGGTTTCAGCCAATTTAGATGTTTGGCCCACTTTTACCTCCAGGCGTTAAAACTATAGCTTTAATCATTCTCCCAGGGAAAATTTATTCAATTTCGTCCCCAACAACGACGCCAGAATGTTAGCTCTTTGTAAACTTTGTTCGACTGAGAAAACGAATGACAGAGGAAACCTACAAACCAAATTTGAGTTTGGAAACTAGCCTTTTTGACCTGGAGAGGGCTCTCTCTGGAGACTTCGTCTCTGTACAAGATATAGCTTTAAACTATCGGCTAGATTTAACACCTTAAAACAATATTTTCTGGTTCTATTGGCGAAAGAAAGAAATACCTTAGGCTATGGAGTCGATTTGAGAAAACGATAGAAACAACTGACTTAATGACTGAACTTGAGAGGATAAAGGCTAAATAAACAACAGTCTTTCAGTTAAAAATCGTTGTGTGTGGTGAGAGAAAAACACATGAAGCAACTCAGAGCATCGCTGGGGATGAATTCAGAGTTCACTTAGAAGAAACACAGTTGTTTAAATGGCGCAAATCTAGAGCATCACGCGATGAATTCTAGATTCGAAACCACATTCTGATTTAGACAAAAAATACAGATATGAATATAAAGAATACGGGAAAGCACACACACAAAGAGAGAATACAATACATCAAACTGCCACCGTTAGAATATTTTTGTCAAAGCTTCAGGACCTTTGCATTAAGTTTCAATCAGATCAAAAGCTACATTTGATAGTCATTGTCTACACTGCTTTTCCAACCAACCTCGCTTACATTGAAAAGAAGGAACATATAGACAAGGGTGTGTCGCTTGAGCTACCCTGCGCTCTTCGTATGGCACTTTACTAAAAATAGAGATCGACTGTGCTTGATTGCACCATAACCACTCGTCTTTGCCACGACGGTCTGGTCATCAGCAAGATCTCATCTTTAAAGAGTGATGTGTCGATGCTTTTCTTTTACAGGGTATCTGGATGATCAAGTACTCTGCCAGACTCCTGCCACCCATTGTAATGGCCTTGATTTTTGTCACGTGATCGTTTGTCGGAGCATGCATGTGGCAGGTGACTGCAGATCGTCGCAGGTGTTTCCAAAATGATGACCTCAGTTAGCGAAACGATGCCTCTCTTCAAATTGTCCCATGTCCACGTACATCTGTCCTTTTAAATAGATGGGATTCCATCGTTGTGCGGGTATCTATCAGAGTCCCTACCTCTCGGTAGGAAACAAGAGGTGGGGAGACAAAATCTGCGCCACATCTGAGAAGACAAAAATGGAGTCGGTTAATCATGCTTCTGGTCTCGTTTGCATTTTTTATACCCGAAGCGTTCTCCTGAGAGACCAATTGCGCCTTTTCAGATTCATCATTTTCCTTTGCAGAACCGCATTCCTTTTCAGCTTCTTCTGCGCGTTGGATAGATCCATGCAGAAGTTCTCCATGGCCGGTCCACATTCCTTGAAGTGCTTTTCATTTCTTGCTTCTGACATCCTCTATGCCTTGTGCATCTGTATGATTGTATCTTATGCTTCCCTGAGATGCCTCTTGATCCAAGTCATGTTTCCCTCGTGGCCTTGTGATGTTGATGCTTCGAGGGTCTTCGCTGCTAAATGTTGTCTCAACTCCCTGTTCTCCTGGTATAGCTCAACAATAGAGAGTTGCACTTGCTTCAGCTGCTGCGATGTTTCACGAATATATGTGCCTTCAGTGTCTATCCTTCTCTGTCTGTCGCAGGCTTCTCGACTTGGGCCTTCGACATGTTCCAACCGAATGGCACGCAAGAGTAACTCTTTGGCGCTCGACTTTGCGCACGGTTCTCTCGGGGCTCGGGCCTCCCCGGTTTCCTTTTTCTTTTTTGGCCTACCCTTTCTCCGGGGTATTAGCTATTGGGGGGATAAATCCTCCAATGAATTTCCTCCCTCCACGACCTTTCCTATTTTCGCCTTCATGCGATGAGATGTCACTTTTTCCCCGGGTAGAGGGGAATCTCCTCTAGAGTCCATGGGGATGATGACTGTGAGTATAAATGAATCCTAGTTGTTTCCCAATCACCTCAACTCCTCAACTATCAGTAATTTAATCAGCGAGACATGAGATAGTTTCTTCTTCGGTTGGTTTGCTTCAGCCCGGACACTGTCTGCCATTTCTCGGAGGCTTTTGTGCAAGAAGAAAGGAAGATTTAATGGTCTCCTTCCTGTGAAATGCATCAACAATTTGATGTGGTGTGAGTGTATTATGTCAAACCTTCCCTCGCAGATGAAATACTTTCTAACCTCTCTCAGGAGCTTTCGAAAAGGCTCCTGCAGATATATGCTCGGAACACCCGTTTCGACTTTCCCATTTAAACAGTTTGGTTTGATGAAATCCTCGTAGCACCGCACGTCCAAAGGCATGCTTGTAGACCACCTTTCACTGCACGGAGGGATCTACGTTGTGGCTGACAGAGGTTCCTTTGTTACCTGGAAAGTGATTCCTGCGATTACTGCACGGAACCCGTCGAATTTGAGTGCAATCTGCTCCGCCAGTTTCACATTGAATCCTTGGATTCTCCTACAAAATAACATGCATCCGACCTGTTCAAAAGGTTCTCTGACATCTGGATCTTCATTTACCAATGCCAAGTTTTGAGGTTCGGACCCCACATTTCTGCTGCTTCGCGCGCCTTTCCTTATGTTCTGGGATGTTGCCATGGTACAACGCGCATTTGTTCTACACACGGTGGATTTAGCATGGACCAAAGATGGTAAATCTTGATTGACCCAGGTTTGTGATGCAGTTGAAGGAAATCGACCTTTCCATCCACGAGAAACTCAGGGCTTGCGGGAAGAATTACAGACAGAGCATAAACTTTGTTGGTGAATAGAATACACGCAGAGCGATCAGAATTTATAATTGGGAGGGCGAGAGATGGAATCCTGCCAAGGGACACTGAATCCATGGTGACTGGAGGTTTCGAAGCAAGCTGAATATTTTCGCAGTACATCCGTGCGACGGGTACACTTTGGGGTGTGTAAAGTACAGCTGATAAGAGCTGCAAAGCATATGTGATACGAGCGCCGTGATTTTTCATTCTTTCTAACTTCATAATGAGCTGATGATGGTCACTTCGTCTGCCAACACGACTTCTATTTAACAACTTGCCTCGACCTTTGGCACGTAAAACCTTCTCTTCTGACAGGACTTGACTCTTTGGGAAAATATGGGTCAACCGACCACCACTTGCTGACTTCGACCTATTCGTTGTTCGGTACTTGACCTCACACGCTTTGACACACCGACTCTAACACGACTAAGACTGACTCTAATTGAAAAAATTACGGCGCTAACACCAAGAACCCGACTACTACACAGTACCACCTCCCTCTCCTCGCAAGCGCATAGATATCAATGTCTTCCCATACTTGGATGAATGGGAAGGTGAGGCGTGACTCTTCCTCTTTCACCATTTAATACATATATTGATACAGAGGTAGTGATTTTGATATTTCAAAGAAAAATCCAGACAAGTAGTGTATTTGTGGTTAAAGTTCATCCAATGAAGATTACTACCTAAATCCCATGATTGCTCCAGATTTCTATTATTTTTTTTATCTGATTGAAGAATCGACTTGTGTGTTTTGCAGAGAGAATATCTTAAGGAAAGGGGGAAGCCATATATGGTAGCATGAGCCAAGTTTCCAAGGCAGCCATGCTTACATCTCAAACAATGCAACAACGAAGGTCATGCTTACATCTCAAACAATGCAGCAGTGAAGGCCATGCTTACATCTCAAACAACGCAGGAATGATAGTTCGTTTCTAGGTAAAGAGATTCTATAAATCCCAGCTTGCTCTTAAATCGACCCAACATGTCATTGATGTCGATACATGATTAGGTGATGCATTGTTATATTATCGGCTTGTCATCATTTTCCTTTTTATCGGCCTGTCATCATTTTCCAGAGCCGAGACGCATGAGATCACTATTGTTTGAAGTAAATACTTGTTATATATAAATCGTACAATCGTATCCCCCAAATCTTATTGTAAAGTAGACAAGACAAAAATAGGGAGAAGATCTAGTTGCCATATTATGTTGAAGAAAAATAAAAGAGTATCCTTCCATGTCATCAGAGCAGCGAACTATGGATCAAATCGCCAATTTGAATCAAGTATAAATATCTCATTTACATAATTTCTAAATACATAAAGTTTATCATCACTTGTAACCTTTGGCACCCATAATTGCCAATGATATCTTGTACTCGATTTTTTGTTTCTACAGGTAGTTGGAGCTTTGTGGATGCTAACATGATAGTTCTCAGAAAACAAGTATCGGAGATGAAAGCGCAGGAAGAGAATTACGAGCTTCAGGTAGAATGGATGCAGTCATCTCGTTGTTTAACAACTACTACGAATCTTTGTTCTTCATATCAAGAATCAACTCAAAAGCCCTTTCATACTCCAACACCATCCTCAGCCTTAGGTAGCTTGCATGGAAGTGAAGGGTGGTGGCAGATCATGACCCCTGCGTTAAATAATGTGATGGCACCCCCAACACCCCACCTCGACTACATTTTGCAGTGTCATATATCAAATATCGTGTAGTGTGAGATATCATATATAATGTCAGATATCATATCAATATCAATATCAGATATCGTGCACTATGAGCCTTCCAAACTGATGAATCATAAATATTTATAAAATTGTTTATTAAAGTTATTTTTTGCATCTGACAAATAGATAAAATAATTAACCTTCCACAAGAGCTAATTAAGTCTTATCATGATGTTTTGATCAAAAAGAATTTCGAAAAACATAAATAACAAATTTCAAAAAAGGATTTTCATTTTCTGGAAATGAAATTTGATACATAAATTTAAAAAACTTTTGACAAAAACTAAAATTGCATAGCAAATAATATATAGTTTTTTAAAAACAGTGCAAAACACACCAATTAATGTAGCAAAACATCCCTATTAATATGCAATCAACTAATTGAACTAATTAACGCAAAGTGAAAGCTAAAGCACATATAAATGTTTCCAACACCAAAATCTGCAACATATCTAAAATCAATTATAATTTCTTATAGTTTAAGTCTGACATTGAAAGCCATGACTATTGTTCCACTATTAGTTTGAAGTTTATACCATGCACATAATTTGATTAAGGCTTGGTTCATTACAAACCTAGAGTTTGGACCCATAAAATTTGTAGAGCGCTGACACTATTAGTTTCAAAGTGAAATGTTGAATGAATATTTATGAATCATGTTGTTAGAGTTCTTATGATTTAATAGGACGAATATCTCGCCTTGTTCTATAGATCTTGTACAGTTTCTATAGTCTACAAGATTTCGCCTTGTTCTATATCTCTTGTACAGTTTCTGCAATTTGACTATAGCAACTGCTTCATTTTCCATGTTGGTGTCTTTGCTATTTGATTTGAAAGCATTTGAACAATCAGAGGATGTCCCTATTTCAACATTTTTCAAACCTTGACTATTGTTAATTTTGTTATCTGGTTGTTGTTGAGTTTCACCAGTCTGTTGCAGGTTAGAGAGCAGGTTTCCCATCTTATCACAAGAAGCATGGCAAATAGATAGAACCAGATAATTGTGAAACAAGAAATTCAAACATGTGTCTCGTGGATATGAACACGTGGTGTAAGGATGGTTTGACACTTCAAGGAATCTTCAAAACTGGATTTTTTAACATAATTTTTCCCTTAGATTTTATGGACCCAGCTTTTAAAGTTTTAAAACTATTTATTTGTATTTAGTTTTTTTTAATCCTTCAAGCATATACATATGCACATTATAATAAATAATTATATTTTTTTTATTAAAAAATGTTTCTAAGCATTAAAATGAATATTGCTCATATAATAATATAATTATATTTTTTTTGAAAAAATGTTTTTAGCATTAAAATACATATTGCTCATATAATATTGTTTAAGTTTTTGTTTTAAATCGATATTTTAAATAAACTTTATTCAACTTTTTAGAGTATATAAAAATACTTTATTATATTGTATTAAAATCGGTTTCAAGGTAGCCAAATCATTCATGAAATTATATCCTCAAAGAAATGAATAGAATACGCTCTGTCAATAGCATAAATAGATAATGTTGATAGCATTGTTGGAATGTACATACCATATGGTGATAATTCATCTCAAAACAATGACATTAAATATGGATACATGTAAATTGTTGACAATTTGTCGAAGCAAAATTAGAGTAATTACAGAGTTATATTGATTGGGGAACTAGTTTGATCAATCAGTTGCTTAATGTTTTTCGTTGGTACTCTATTAGTATAGCCACAAAGTGGCTGGTGTTGCGGCTGGTGAACACCGAAAGTTATCTGGACGGACAACACTCTGGTGAATTGAAACACACATAGAACTGAGGAAATCCAAAAGTTAATCTTAAATGTGGTAATTCCAAAGATTAATCAGTTAAACGTGGCAATCATATGGTGGTACAGTAATTTCTTAATATGATTAGGTAAATGTTAAAAAGTAAACAGGTTAACTGATGCATTCAAAAATACAAGGAAGTTATGAAGAGTAAATCACATTCATTGATTTGGGAAGATGACTAAGAATATTCCAGCATTTTCAATTGTTAGCCATCAGATTAGAATTTTAGATTAAAAGGTGATTAATTGTGCCCATCTCCAATAGGTATACGCCTTTCGGCATAACTAAGCTAAGGTTTCCATGGATTAAAACATGTTGTCTGCTTTTGACACCAATTCTGGCACAAAGTCACCAAAGCTTCTTCCTTACTCATATCTCCACTAGAAAATATCTCGGACATATGTTTTACAGGTATCCTAACCTGTAGTGAAAATTGCTCCCTTCATGCATTATCTACATTAAGAATCGACTTCGCTTAACTGGTATCCAAGAAGGAAGACACTTTAGTCGCAATGGACCAGAATGGATATGAGAGAACAAATGCACTGCTTGCTTATGTGTTGGTCAAGCAGAATGCCCAAACAAATACCACTGGAAGCTTATGGAAATAAGAACTAAAATTCCACAATGTACAAACTTACTTTCAACACTATGAGAAGCCTGGGAAATGTTTATATTTAAAGGAGAACTACAACATCATGGAGCTTTAAAGTTTAGTGGATGTACAAAGTGAGAAGCATACGATAGGAAATACAAAAGATTGGGCACTGATGCCATTGAAAAGTTTTCAAACATTCATAAATATTAATTTTTTCATGGATTCATAAATATTTCAAACACTATATTAATTTTTTAATGTTGGAAAACATTTTTAATAGAGTTGTTATTTAAATTCTTATTCTTTAAGTATGTTTTTCTATTCAATATTTAAACATTTTAAAGATATTGTTTATTTAAATTTTCATATAAGTTAGAGATGTTTTTATTTTACATATAACACAACATAACATAGATCTTTAGAGTTTGTTTATTTATTTTTTTATTTATTTATAAGTGAAATAAATATATATATGTATATATAAAATTTTATTTTATGTATTGAATTTAATTTTTTAAATTTATTAAATTGTTTCTCTAAAACAATTTTAAAAATTTTGTTTAAAGAGTTCTATATAAATGGTTTTACTTTTTTATTATATTGTAAAATATAATAATTTAATATTAATTTATGTCTAGGTTATGTATATAATATCGTGGTTGTTTTTGCATTAATGGAAGAGTTTGTGATGTTCCACACAAAATATGTTATTCCAATCAAATAATACATTCTATAAATTTTACAAAAAACATAAAATTATGCTTATGTTTTGTGTAGCTTAAAATTACAGATTTCAAGTTTTAAAAAGAGTTTTTTATTTGCTTTAAAAAGAGTTTCTCAAAATATAAATATTTTTTCACGTTTGTATGGATCATGAACACATAGGTTTATGTAAAGCATTTGTAATCTTTTATAAAATACTAAAAGTTGTTTTCTTTAATAATAACTTAATTATTTTTAAATTGTAAATCACCATGTAAAATATCCAAATAAAATTATTAGTAAAATTTGTAATGTCAAATATAGTCAAAAATTTTAAACACATTATTTAAAAAAACAAAATTACAATTTTGAGAATTTTGATACCTTAAAACAATGGCTCATCATAAATGTGACTATTATGATGATAGGGTGTTATTCATCCATATTCATGATCAAAATAGACATTTTGTACTGTAAACACCAACTTAAAATAACAAAAATATTGTATAAGTCCTTTTTAGGAAATTAATAATTTTTAATATTGAAAACATATCTCAATAAAATATTCACATTACCACTTAATGATAGTATAAAACAATACATAGCTTATCTTCCATTAAAAAATGTTTAAAATTTAAACATTTGTATAAAGAAAGAGACATAGAATATGAATCTCCATGAATTTAGATATATATTGGTGTTAGACATACAATATCATTCAATAACTTACTCTTCACAATTTTATTAAAAAAAAAATTGCATATAGATTTTAAAATTCTTATAGGTCAAATACCCATTTTTATCATTGATAAAGATTTAAAAATAGAAATAAGTGTTAGAGTAGCATTCAAATTTATTTTCATTAAGTTCATCCATTGGTGTGGAGTGCCTTTGAACAATTTAAAATTTAAATTCATCTGTTGGTGTAGTGGTGGCTCCAAATCTAAATTTAATTAGGTTTATGTGTTGCTTGGAGATGGTTTGAATGGTTGAACAAACTTCAAATTTAAAACCATTGACACAATTGAAATTGACCTTTTGGTGAAACTTAAAATAACATTAAACACAAAGAGTGGATATAGTTAAACACTAAATAGTTTAAAAACCTTTATTGTATTTATCAATTAACTAAATAAAATGTAAACATAATCCTAAGGCATGGACTAGCTAGCCGCTTTGAGCTATTGCTATTGCTCTTGTTATTATTGTTCTATCTTTTAAAATTTTATAAGTTATATAGATATTAATTACAATTTTTAGATTAAATGTTTTCTTTAAACTAATAAGGATTAATTCTATAAATGTGCATTAAGATATAACATAGGAAAAGATTTAACTAATGAAATACTGGCAATAATTATTTTGTTTAAATCGTTTTTTTTTTCCTCGAAAAAAAAAAACAATTTTATTTCAGAGACAATATTTTGTAGAAATACATGTGGCCATGTATTTTTTCCAACAAAAAAGACCCTCCAAGCATCAAAGAAATAAAACCTGCTTGTCCTCAAAAGCAAAAATCAAGCTAGAATGATAAAGTTGTGGCATGTTGACATATGAGCCAGCAATGAAGTTTCAAATGCTACATATGTGAGATCTGACCCATCTGAGTAATCATAAGCCTCAGAAAATATACATCCACAGTTTGATCTATTCAAAATAAATATATACAAACTGAAAATGGTATAGCACCATCTAAATAGTTGAAAAACCTTCATCATAATATTTCTGATATCAAAGCATAATCTTAAAGAGTTTGACCACGAGGGCCTAACTGATCTATAAAGGGTCTGTGGAAAAACCCATAGTGGGATCCATCCTTCACTTTCATAATCATCCATTGCCCATGATCTAGTTGTAGACTTTCTTTAGAGAGTGAATCTGCATTCATGTTGCACTCCATGTAGACATGTCGCAATGAGAAAGAGTCAAAAGTGTTGAGGATGTTGAAAAATTGATCAAGAATTGGAATGAGTCTAATACTGTGACATCTCTGTGATTTTCTGACCTAGTTTATGACTATCATGGAATCCCAAAAGATATGAAGAGTTTTTATTCCCCTTTCCCCAACAAAAGTCAACAAGAGTTTTAGGGCCAACAGTTTTGCATAATTGTTTGTTCCTTTCTCCGGGCCCATTTGAATTTTAAAGAGATGAGAGTTCGATAAGTGGAGAACTGCTCCCCCCCCCCTTCCCCCGCTATGTTGGTTATTATTTTGGGACGCCCCATAAAAAAAACCCACAGCCGAGAGGAGTCCACTTGTTCTTCTAGAATGATTTTGGCTGCATTAGATCCTTTTTCTTGTGGGAAGTGAGAAAGAATGCTAAGGCCCTGAGCTGCAATGAGGTCCGGGAGGGAGGTTTTGTCTTGGAAAATGGAAGAATTCTTAGCTAGCCAGATTCCCCAGTTTATGATCAGTGGGAGAGCCTTTATGCTTCGATTTAAGGAGTTTGAAGCCCATAGTCTCCATGCCTCTTCTACATTCTATCCCTGCCATGAACAATTTTGACCCAGAGCTTTTGAGCATTCTTTCCATATTTGTTTTACAAACAAGAAGTGAATAAAAAGGTGTTTTACAGATTCCTCATACGCCCTGCACAAAGAGCACCAGCCCAAACCCTCCATATTTCTGAGTTTCATTCTATCCCAGGTTGGGATTTTGTTTTTGATCAGGCACCACATGAAAATGTCGGATTTTAGTGGGAATTTTGCCTTCCATAGGCCCTTCCACCACCATGTAGGTTCCTTCTGTTGGAGATCAACGTTTAGCTGAGAGTAGCTTGCTTTTGGATTATAGACTCCATGAGGGGTATTTTGACATACCATTTCTTCCTCTCTATCCAAAATTATGATGTGGACAGTTTTGAAGGCTCTAATGAAAATTGTCCATTGATCAGAGAATTCTTCTCCCAACCCAATCTGCTATGCATTCAACCATTCTTGGCTCCATATTGGTGTTCGTCCTTGGTAAACTATCTATTGTAAACGATAGAATCCATGTGTATGTAGTTGATCAATCAGGGCTAGAGGGAGAATATGATTTAAACCATTGCCCGACCAGGGGTCTGATTCAATTCTGACCTTTCTGTCATTTCCTACCTGCCATACCAATCCCTCACCAACCACATGGAAGGATTTGATGAGGGCTTTCCAAATTATAGAGTAGCTTGGGATATCCTTAGAAGGGTGCCTAACCCAATCCTCCACTGAGTCTAGGTGAATATATTTTTCAATGACCATTTTTGTCCATAAGCTCTCAAAAGAGATCAGTCTCCAACTAGATTTAGCCACCAGTGCCTTTGAGAACAAGAAGATGTTTTTTAATCCTCAACCACCAATCATATTCGGCAATGCCAAGGATTCTCACTTCACCCATGGAAAAAACAAATTGATCCTTCATGCCCACCCATAAAATTTTGAAACAAAGACACCTTACTTTTTCCAAAACTCCTTTGGGGATCCAAGAAAGAGACATCAAATACATCGGGATTGCTTCTAGGACTGATTTGACTAGGACCAACCTTCTTGTTCTGGAGAGCCAATGAAAACTCCAAGATTTTGGTCTCTTTTCCAACCTGGCTAACAACCAGTGCCAATCTTCTTTTTTGTAACAATTTGGTTTTAGGTGTAAACCCAAATATTTTAGACTTGCATCAAACTCCTTTTGTTCATAGGGAAAATGGGCCTGATAGCGTAATATGTCTTCGTCTTCCAAATAATGGGTTGAGAGAGTGAATTTTTGTTCATTTATTTTCATCTCCGTTACCCTTCCCAATAAGTCCAGAATGGAGTTTATTCTATTCAAGTCCCCCAAAACATCATTGGAGAAAATTATAACATCATCCACAAAGAGGAGACGGGTTAGTATTAAGGTTGAGGAGATTGGTATACCTTGAAAATCATCTCTGGACTTTGCCTCTCCAATTTCCCTATTAAGTCCTTCTACAACCAAAAGGAAAAGAAGGGGGGACAGGGGAAAACCCTTTCTTAGGCCTCTCTCAGCAGGAAAGAAAGGAGAGGAAACCTCGTTTATCAGAACAACAAATGAAACAGTTGTTAAGAAACTCATCAACCAATTTATGAAAGGGACTTCAAAACCTAGATGAGTAAGGAGAAGTCTGATGTAGATTCAACTAACTTTGTATTAAGCTTTTGATAGATCAATATTTATAATGACTCCTCTTTTGATTTCCGAGTTTTTAGGCTGTGTAGGGATTCTCGTTCCACCTCGATGGCTTCATGTATCTTTCTACCTTCCAGGAAATAAAATTGTTCACGAGATTTTTTTTTTTGAGAGGATAGTATTTATTCTTCTATTGATTATCTTTGAAACCACTTTATAAATGTTGTTGTAGAGGGATATTGGCCTGAATTCCTCCAAGGAATGGGGGGCATCGGTCTTAGGAATAAGGGAAATAAAAGTGGTATTTAAAGGAGTGTGAATATTACCATTTATGTGGGATTCCTCCACCACTTTCAGAATGTTTATGCCTATAACATCATAGAGACCCTGGAAAAAATCAATAGTCCATCCATCCAGCCCTAGGATTTTGTCCTTTTGAAAAATGTGAAGGAATTATTTTAGCTCTTCTTCAATGAACTCGACCATAAGTGCTCTGTTATCCTCTTCATCGACAAATCTCAGAAAGAAGAGGGCCAAACGCACTATGTTTGCAACAAAAGTGCACTCATCCTCATTAAATAGGCTCTGAAAATGGATTTTCCCTAACTAAGCCATACCTTCAAAAGATGAGATGGTCCTTCCAAAGGATTCATTGAGGCTCCAAATAGTGTTTTCCATTTTTCTTCCTTTTGCATATGCCAAGAAGAATTTTGTGTTTTCGTTCCCACTCTGTAGCCACAGAGTTGTACTTTTTAAATGCCAAACCTTCTCTTTATCTTCCATAATCTATTCACGTTTATTTTCTAGAGATAACAGGGCCTTCTTTTATTATGGGGAAGCATAATCCCCACCTAACGAGTCATAGATAGTCTTGAGCGCAGCTTCAGTTTCAATGAGTTCTTGTTAATCTCTCTACCTTTTCTAGAAATCCAATTCAACCGATACCTTTTCTAGTCTCTTTAGATTTGTTGCAAACTGAATTGAATCCATGTCATCAACATTGGGATCAAGGGGAATCCAATGTTCCTTGACCATGGAGATAAAATATTCTTGTTTTAACCACGTCGAGTTGAATTTGAATGGGATGGTTGGTTTTTTTGTCCCTCCAACAACTTCCAAAAAAATCAGGTAGCAATCGGAGTCACCCCCACTCCTTACCCATTGTCTTAGCAGGAGCAAGGCTTCCAACAATTTCTCCAACACCAGAAAGTTGTCTATTAATTTTTCTATTCTCTCCTCCCCAATTCTCTTATTTCTTCGGGTGGGACTAAGTTTTGTTGGAACAACATCAACTAGGCACTTATCCCCCAAAATATGGCTGAAGAAATCCAATAGGGGTCTGAGCGAGATCTAGGCCCCCCATGATTCCACTACACCTAGAGAGAAATTTAGGTCTACCCGTAAAATGAGGTTGTCACTAGACATGAAGGACTTTTGGAGTAGGCCTTCCCAAAAGGGTGCATACTCATGGTATGACCCATAAACATTTGGGACCATGAACACCCTTCCCATGTATTTTGTGCATATTTTTACACCTAGCCCTGACTCAAAACCCCATGAGTTTTGAAGTTTGACTGTTATGGGATTCCAACCAAAAGACAGACCCCCTGATCAACCCTTTTCATTTTCACCGACGAATTTTCAAAGTTTGAGGCAAGACGAATTTTCACTTATCCTTTCAGGGGAATATACCTATTCCTTAACTGGTAAGAAACCACATCTTCTTCCAAATCCTTGGAAGACTTAGGGTATGTTATCATAGCTTTGGATGGGAGAGAAGACATTTCAGAGGCTAGGGAGAAAGAGGCAATGGGGGGTTCAGGCTAGGTAAAGGATCCCAAGAACGAGCTTTCAAGGGAAAGGGAGAGGGATTTTAGGGACCCTATCCAATCTTTGCTCAAAAGAGATAAAGAATGGAATAAATAATTTAAGGAAGGGGGAGGAGAGACCATCATACCCAATCATGTAGATATCCCTTGCTGCAAAACTTGAGTTGTTGAACCGACTTGAGTTGAGAGGCCTCGATCGAAGCTTGAAACTAAGCCTGAGAAAGAAGGGGAGTCTTCTTCCTACGAAGTGTTGCCTTCTCTATACACCCTCTCCGAGGATACCTCTTTAGAGATCCCTTCTTTTCCTTGCTTTCCTGAGGGGGATAAAGAATACCCCTCTTCCTAGGGTGCCACCATTTTTTTCTTGATCAATGAACTATGAGTTCCTCTCTACCCATGAAAGGGAATCTCACATTCACTGGCTATGTGCCCATGCTTATAGAATTGTCTGCATCGGAATGTAATACCCTCATAATCCATCTTTTAAAATAAATGTTTGTTTCTCCATACCAACTCCAACTCTTCATCCAAACCCCCTCTTATATTCAATGAAACTAGAATACGTGCCAATGTCAGTTTTACAGTGGAGAGGAAAGACATATTGACATCCATGAAAGTCCCAAACATTTCCTAAAGCACTGAAACTCTCTTTGGTCCATAACTCAACTGGAAATCATGGCATACGAACCCAAATTGGAAGCACATTGGTTCTTTCTCTGTTGGCATTGAAGAAAGGGCTCCATTTTTTTTTAAGAAAAATTGGGAAGGAGTCTATACACCATGGGTTTTTAAGGACCCAATCGACATTTGCAGCCTTCTCAATTTTTAAAAGAAACCAACCTTTATCTAGGATTTTCATAGTTGACAGGGGGTCTAGGGTTTTTGACCAAGACCTGGAAATCCACTTCTTTAGGGTTTTTAACCCAAAATGTCGGCCATTTTCTCTACCTACAATTGTTGTATCATCCATATCCACGATTTGAGGAATCATAATGTCTCACCCCAAAACGAATTTTACAGCTTGCCATGTTGATTTTATGCACTTATTTCTCTTTCTCTTTGCTATTTGTTGTGTTACCTCTGTTCCTTGGGAACCTTTCTCTAGAATAAGGGGACTATTCTCTTTGCTAGTCTCCAAAGGTTGAGCCACCTCCTCTGATGCTTCTCCTCTATCCTGTTGGGGAGAATAAAGGTGAGGGGTTTCTATGAAAGATGAGGGGTCCAAAGAAACACTTTTACCTATATCAAAGGTCAGGGATGAGCGAGAAAGTGTGATCGTTGTGGAACTATCAAATGGATCCCAATAGGGCCTCGGGGATTCCACCCAGCTGAGATTGAATTTGCTAAGGGCAGGGAGCGTCGAGAAACCAAGGTCTTATGAATTTGGGGTGAGAAAAATTCCGTCAAAACCTGGGGATCACTACGACTCTCTTGGAGCCATTACATAGAAAGGGAGTCTGGTGGAATAACCTCATAAGGGTTCCATGGCGAGGTTCTGAAATTTGGTAATGGATAAATGAGCATAGTGGCCTAGCTGAAATCCAACCTAGCTCTAAGACAAAATAGGGTGTGGATTAATCCCACCTTGCTAGAGTAGCGCTATCCTCGAACAAGTTTTCTAATAAAGTGTCTGGAGCCAAATTCTCTTCCATCTTTACTATCATGAATCTCAGGCCCAAGCCTACCTCAATCTGTTGGACATCTGGCATTGATCAAATCAATTGTTCTTCCAACAGGTTCCAATTGTAATCTAGCTCCTCCTTCCCATCCAATTGTTATGGAGTATAGTAAGAGGAATGGAATTTGGAAAAAGCACCTACAAAAGCCAAGATATTAATTGAGTGGTAGAAAAAGGAAGACATAGATAAGGCTATCATTGGATTGGGTCTTTCGGACACTCAACTACATCTTCTTGATTTAGAAAAATCATCTAAAGAAATTTGGGAGCAATTGCATAAGTTATTTGGTGAAAAAACTATAAATGCAAAGTTCTCTTTAAAATTACAACTATTTAGTCTTAAAAGGCATGATTAGACATCTATGTATAATCATATAAATGATCTAATGTCTCCTATAAAGTAGTTAGCTGAAATTGACACTATTGTAGATAAAGAAGATGTTAAAGCAATTATATTAAATAGTCTATCTTCCAAGTATAACAATGTTGTATTTACATTAAGTCAAATGTCCTCCCAATCATTAGAAGAAATGATACCATCATTTTTAGTAGAATAAAAGAGGATGAATGCACAAGACATAGATATTGGTTCTCAAACTGAAATTGGACTATTTTCTAAGGGAAGGATGAGAAAAATCAGGGGTTCAATTAAATGCTTCTACTGCGACAAATCTAGACATACAACATGGAATTGCAGAATCTGTGCCGATGGTATTTTAAATGGAAAACTAAAAGAATCAACAAATATAGTCAACTAATTTGAAGACTCACCAGAATCTGATGAAGATGATAAATTCAATGAAGAGCCTCTCAAAATTTTTGAAAGAGCTTGAGGTTCTTTGTGTGTTTGTGAGTTTGTGAACTTTGCTAAAATAAATGATGATGAAAAGGTCATGTTGTACGATTGATTTATGGATACAATCTGTATCTATACTACTTTCCTAGAAAACTGGCGAATACAATGGCAAACCATGTACTTCGAAAAATGGAAGTAATATAGAATAGACTGCTTTCCTAGATAACTATTGAATACACGACAGACCATGTATTTCAACAAATGGAAGCAATTCAATAGATTGGCTAGTTTTCCAGTCATTACAAATTCAAATTGATAGTGTAAAGAAATTATATCTTCGATGAATCAAATGGCAGCTTGAATGAATGGTTGAGTAAAAGAGCGTAGTCTATGAGATTTCAGAAGTGGATAGAGATGTTGATGAAGACTATACCATACAAAGATCAAATTTCTCATCATATGCAAGTGTTGAATTTATTATTGTATTTGGTTATTGTAATGTAGAGTTTACCTCTACGTGAGTAGTGTGTTGTAGGGAATTCATTTCTCCATTAAGGGTGAGTGTTGGAGAATAATGTAGAAATGAATAAACAACTATTATAATTTATTATTGGAATTAGTCTACAAGATGTATTAGCTATTTTTAGAATTCTAGATCCATTATTCTCGGATCTAGAGGATTCATCTATTCCTATATATTTAATGTTGTTCTTGAGAAAATAAGATGAAGGTGAAGCATTCTATGTGCAATAATATTTCCCGTTGCAATCTAATTTAAATTGTATTTATAAAGCCCGCACGGGTGTAGACGGATTGGCAAGTGGCGTGTAAATGGAAGGAAATTTGTAAATGAAGTCTCATGTTCGATTCTCACTCGGACTTACTCATGCGCCATTCTTGCGGGCTGGGTGGTTGCACCTGGGGTTATAGTGGTAGCCGCCTGGGGATCGACCCCATGTCACGCGAGTACGAGAACCGCGAGTTGCTGATTCCCCCAGTAAAAAAAAAAATGTATTTATAAAATTCCTTATAGTTAAGCATAGTTTCTTTATATATACAGAGAAAGAGAGAGAGTTACAATGACATTGCAATGACGTAAATTATATATCTAATAATAATGAGATCTGTGTGTGTGTGTGTGTGTGTGTGTATTAATTCACTATAAAAGGATAACACTTAGAGGGGTGTTACATACAATTTTTCATTATATGTCAAGGTCATATAGAATGCTACCACTTGTCATCGTTCTAGAAAGAGCATATTAATATCTTCCATCTATTCAACTAAGTCTATCCAACCACCAATCACCATCTTCCGACACCTTCCTTGGATCCCCATTGTCAACATTGTTTCCTTTTGTTGTTGGAGGTCGGATCAGATCTGCAAGGGTTTCACACTCCTTTTTTTTTGGAGGCCGGATTAGAGTTGCAAGGGTTTCATGTTGCTCAATGTTTCTATAAAATATATTCAGTTGGAGAGGAGAAAACCTTTGCTCACAATGGACGAGGACACCATAAAAATATTATCCTTGCTTGTCCAACTAACAGTTGATTCGCGGTAGAATCATCAGAAACTACAACATCTGGTTAGAGCTTGCCTACCTAAAAATAATGAGAGAATAAAAAAAAGAAATGTTGGCCAATATCTATGTCAGGATTTGGATGTATGGAAACTGCAAGATGATGAATCATTGTGATAACAATGAATTCCTTAAGGGAATGTTCACTTATGTTGGCTAGATAGTCACAAAAGATGTAATCACTTACCGCAAGGTTGTACTAGGATTTGAACCCGTGACTTCCTTTTTCTTTGTTAAGGGTTCTTCCTTTTGTGACTAGTTTTATTTTGTTTTGGTGTGAACCCGTGACTTTGTTTTTCTTAGTTAAGGGTTCTTCCTTTTGTGACTAGTTTTATTTTGTTTTGGTGTGTAGGGATGGAATCTAATGGAGTGCATAGAGGGCACGTGATTGAAATCTATGAGCCCAACATATTCTTATCATATGAGCTCGGTGCCTTTGTACTAGCCCAACTTGATATTTCCATTGCTTGCAAGCTCAACTTCATTGTCGTTTGGGCCAGCTGGGGTTTGTGACCCAAGTGAGACCCTGATCAACCACATGTTGTTTCCTCTTAGCGATAATTTTCATATACAAATGAGAAAAGAAAATATTTTCTCTAAACCCTCTCTACAACTTCCAAGCACCTCCCTTATTTTCCTAATCGCTTTGCAATAGGTAAGCATTTCTCCCCAGAAAGGGACTCCTATGAAGATGAAATATTTCATAATAAATTTGTTTTAGAACTCTAAAATCTCAGAATTAGTGGACAAATTATGTCATTCTCTCAACACTATCAAAGGATTTTCATATACCCCTATCTGGGAATCGAACATATTTTTCAAATAGGATTTTGATCTTAAAAGCGTTCATTTTGTTGATGATTTGCAAGGCAAGATACCGATAGAAATGGATCCTAAGAACAACCTTTCAACACACAAATATTCAATTAATTTTTCTTCAATTAAGTAATCATGGAAACTAAGTAATCATGACAACTCTCTGCAATTTTAAACAAAGAAATTTAGAAATGATATCCCATTAATATCATTAAAGTGCTTTTTTTCCATGAAAAATGAAAAACTATATAAATATTAAAATAATATTTTAAAAATAACTTTCTTTTCATTCATATTTTCTTATCCAATGTTTGATAAGGGCCTTACATTAACCATATAAATAATGTAATTTCTTTTATTACCAAAAAAAAAAAAA
>ML787160.1:416870-436696 GCA_009831015.1 Picea engelmannii
TATCTTTGACTGAGGAGTGGATTCTATGTCCAACTTCATGTGAGCAGAAACAATGAATTGTTCCCATGGTATGTTCCTCTTTCTCAGTTCTTCCATAACCAACATTCTGATCAATCTAGAGTGAAAAACACTAGTGTCCACGGCCTTGGATTTGTCTTGGACTCTATCGGACATTTTCCCCATACTCCTCAACAAGTAGAAAGGGATATTCATTTCATCTTTACCAGTAAAATGAAGCAGAATCCTTATATGGTACTGGTATAACATGTTAAACCTTCCCTCACGTGTCAAGTATCTCTGGATGATCTTCAACATCTTGTCAAAATCTTCAACTAAATGACTTCTAGGCACTCCCTTGGACAAGTTGTCAGTTTGATAATCTGGTTTGAGGAAGTCCTTGGAGAAGGCAGCATTTAAAGTCATGGATTTAAACCATCTCTCCCCAGTGTTAGGAATCCTTGTGGTTGGTGGAATAGAGGCTTTAGACACCTCAAACTCCATATACCCTACCTTAGTCTTAAGGCCATCAAAATGTAAGGCAAATTTCATTGCCACTTCAGGATGTCCCCTCTGCATGTTTTGGAAGAAAGAGAGGCATCCCACCCTTTGAAAAATTTCCCTAACCATTGGCTATGCATCAAATAAATGCATGTATGAGGGTTCAGTTATGACCACAGTGCCTCCCTTGTGGGATTTCTTATTCTTAGGCGTCTCCATGGGTCAAGACAAGGGATCAAAGGCTATGGTGTAGTGAAGGCTAGGAGAGCAAACAGAGGCAGACTTCAATGGGAAAATGACAGTGAACAATGGTTTCTCTTTCCTAGGATTCTCCTCTAACTCATATTGTTTTGATGGCTTTTGGAAAACAAGAGATGCAATTTTCCCTCCCCTTACTATTTATAGATCTCAAACTGAAAAATGAAAATATAGTGAAAAGAAAATTGTTGCAATGGTCTTTGAAAACTTGGCTAATTAATACTCCAATGAAAATAGTAGAGGAAGCAAGGGAAATTTAGTGAGGTTTCAACAACAATTTTGGTAGCGTAGTGCGCACACAAGGAACAAACATTTTCTCGGGAACTCAACACTCAGGAACAGAAGGAAATTTTGTTTTTGATAGCTAAAACTAGGTGTGGTGGCTTCAAGTTTGTAAGAGGGAATATATGGATGGAGAGGGATGAAGGATGGAGTGAATTGTAGAGATGGTCTCTATCGAAACTCAGACAACAACTATCACACGAATTCACTATGCAAAGGAGGGAACCCTTAGAATACCTGGAGGACTAATGACAACTTTGAGCTCTGCAACAGGTTAGGAGATCACCATGACCATTGGAGCTTCCAAATCCACCTCATCAATTGATCCCGTAGTGTCATTACCAACTGGTCTGAACTAGCAGTTTCAGTAGTGCCGAGTTGGAGAACATTCAAATCTTGAAACCGTTAGAAAAATCATTAAAACCAAATCTTCGAATGCATATTTTAACAAACCATGGTTCTGAAAACAAGGTAGAACATGACCTCATAGAAATTATGACGAATCATGGCAAGGAATAAAGGACAAGGAGTGCGCTACGGAAACTCCTAGTGAGTTGGCAACGTTCTTTTTAAAAAAGATGATTTGACCACTTTTAATACGACATAGGGACAACATGGCAAGGATATAAAAGTATTAGTGGAAAGAGTGACATGTCAAGTCATACAGGTCATGGGCTGAGTCAGGCTTGGTGTCAAGTCATGAGGTGAGTCAAATTATAAGCGAAGAAAATGAACCTAGGCTAAAAATCTATGTGAGGGTCAAAAAATGAGCCAACACTCAAGCCTTTATTTTATTCAAGCTAACCTAAGAAAATCACACAAGGAAAAGTAAAGCAAAATTGAATTCTAAAGGCTAAAAAATTTAAATCTAATGGATAAAAGACCCAAGGAAACTTAGTGTGATAACATTGGCTCCATAGGGGATGGCATGCTCCCTACGGGCTGCCAAGAACAAGTATTTTCAGTGCCTTATCCTAGGGCTATGGGGTCACTTATTCAATCAAAAATAAAAAATAAAAAATGATATTTACAATGGCATGGAAATCCACTCATGGCTTAAGAAAAATATTTTTTCAGAAAATGCCCATTGACAGGGCCACCAAAAACTTCAGATTCCTCCAAATTCTGCAACTTATAAGTGTTATTTGAAAATACCTCAGAAAAATTTAAGGGACCAATCCACAAGGCCTCAAATTTACCGTGCTTGCCTTTGTCTTGCTTGGGTGCATCCCACTTGAGCACTAGATCTCCTAGCTGGAAATATTCATTGCTTACCTTCTTATCAAAGGCTTGCTTGATCTTCTGTTGATGGTCCTGTGCTTTGTCCAGTAGCTTCTCTCTAGTCTTTTGCACTTCTACAAACTATTGTATTCTTCTGATCATATCATCAGGTTCTTCTTGGTAGTATTGGAAGAATTTTTCGACTGGGAAGGCAAGATGAGAAGGAAAGATAGCCTCAACTCCATATACAAGCTAAAAAGGAGAAACACCAAGAGATCTCTTTTTTGTCACTCTATCATCCCACAAAGCAAATTTAATCTTTGAATCCCATGCTTTCTTGTTGTCTTCTAACAGTCTTTTGATGATCTTTATAAGGCTCTTGTTAGAGGACTCTGTCATTCCATTCCCTTGGGGGTAGTAAGGAGTAGAATGAAACAGTGTAATTCCATACTGTTCAAAAAACTTGATCAATGGTTCAACCTTGAAAGATGCAGCATTATTAGTAACAATTATGTTCAGGCAACCAAATCTCGCCATAATATCCTCAAGAAAACCAATGATTACCTTGTGGGGGGAATTCCTTGTAGGGATGGCTTCTATCCACTTAGTAAAGTAATCATTGGCAGTCAATATCCACTTATGCTGACCACTTGAAGCAAGATGAATTTCCCCAATAAAATCTAGGCCCCACTGCTGAAAAGGTCCTTAAGCTACCACAGGCTTCAATGGAAAAGACTTGAGCTGCTGCTTTCCAAAAAAATTTTGACACTTGACACAGGCTCTAATCTTTGCACAAACATCAGTAAGGAGACTACACCAAAAATACCCAGCTCTAAGGATTTTATAGGCTGTGGTTCTCCAGAAGTGATAGCCTCCACATAAATTGTCATGAAAATCAGGCGTAATCTTTTGGGCCTCTTGTGGGTCTAGAAATCTCAAAAGCACTCCTAAAGGATCTTTCCAATACAAGACTTTTTAAATAAGACAACATTTGATTGATTTGAGCTTCAAATCTATTACCTTGTTCTTCTCCATACCATCAAGAGGCTGAAACTTCTGTAGAAAAATATATAATGTCCTTGTACCAAGTGCATTCTGCCAATGGAAGGCTGACTTGAGAACCTTTATCAGACAACTCGGCTTGTTGATTTTCCGAGCTAATGTTGATGAAATTAACCCCTAGGGATTTGCAATTTGATTCAACCATCAACCTAGCTAAACCTTGGCCTTTAACCAATTTGTTGGGCTTTATTGCAAAATCAAATTCAAGAATCTTGGCAATCCATTTGCTCTTTCTTTCATCTATGTCAGGCTGAATACGAATCTCTTTCACCGAGGCTGAAAGGACATATGCAATGAATTTTGAATGCAACACATATACTTTGAAAGCCTTGAGAGATTTGGACAAAGCATAGGCCTGATTTTCCATGATGTCATATTTTATTTCAGCATCCCTCAATGTCGTGCTGAAAAAGGCAATAGGCTACTCTAACCCTTCTACATTTTTCTGCAATAAAATAACAACTACTGTGTCAAATGAAGCAAAAGAAAATATCAGAAAATCCTTGGAGTAGTCAGGGATGAGGAGCATAGGTGCTTCAGTCAAATCCTTTTTGATTTGCTAAAAATAATTCCGATACTCAGTAGTCCATTTGATTTCATTTCCTTTCCTCAACATGGTTCTAATATTCTTTACCAATTCATCAAAATTTGAAACAAACCTTCTCAAAAAATGTATCCTCCCCAAGAAAGATTGAACTTATTTCTTGGATATAGGGAGAGACAAGGTATGGATATCTTCTACTCTACTTGAATCGATCCTTTCCCCTTCAGCTAATACAATGTACCCCAATAATTTCCCCTCTTTCATGGCAAACAATCACTTTTTAGGATTTAGAGAGAGACCAAATTTTTTGCGCTTCAAGAAGACCTTTTTCAAATGATGATAATGTTTTTTGTAATATTGTGAGAACATTGTTATGTCATCCAAATAAATGACTACAAACTTGTCCTTCTCCCCAATAAAGGAAATGTCCATGGCTCGCTGAAAGGTCGCTCCTGCGTTCATCAAACCAAAGGGCATTTTAGCGTACATGAATGTACCCCAAGGAGTGGTGAAGGTTGTCTTCTCTCTATCTTCAAGAAAGATAGAGATCTGATTGTAGCCAGAAAATCCATCAATCATAGACATCCTAGATGAACCGGTCACCCTCTGAAGTATGTGCTCCATCTTTGGCAAGGGGTAATTATCCTTCTTAGAGCTTCTATTCAAATTTCTGAAACCGACACAAAGTTTGATTTCCCCATTCTTCTTTCTCAATGGGACCAAGTTGTCCACCCATTTAGAATATCTCAAAGGAATGATAATCTTGGCATCCAAAATCTTTTTTACCTCTTTTTCCATAATAAGCAGTAGCATAGGATTTATCTGTCTCAGCTTCTGCCTAAATGGCTTGGTCTCTTCCTTTAAAGGAATCTTATGTTCAATGATGTTTATGTCATATGTTCTCAGATCTTCATATGTCCAGGCAAACACATCAACAAACTCTTTTAACATCTCAACATATTCAACCCTTTGTTCCCTTGACAAGCTGCTAGACAACTTGACATATTTTGGATCCTTCTTTGTACCCACATTTCCTTCAGTTACATCAGCATCATCAGTTGAACCTTTAACCTTTACAGCCACATCATTCCCGTCGAACAATCTTTCTAAAGGAACTAGTCCTTTTGGAATATGGTTACTAGGCAACTGAACAATATGATGATTAACAATTTTATTTAGAAAAACATCAGCATGAGGGTTATTTTCAGAATCATGATCTTGATCAATATGTAATGCAGAAAACTCATCAACAATCTCAAGAAATCTTTTGATCTCAAGATCATCCTCAAACACCTTCCAATGTTTGACATTGTCAGGTATAGAGGGTCTATACTTCACTTCTACATCATACTTGAGTTTAGGTGGCAAAGGGACTCTGAAATTACTTATTGAAACAACCAAAGAATCATCCATGGTATTCTCCTCTCTTGGAATAAACGAAATATTGAAAGCTAAGAAGAAACTATCAACAAGATCCCAGAATTTATTTCTATAAGTCCTTAGCCTGGGGTGTTTTGCTTGATACATATTTTTGATTTGATGGACATTTAATTTAGCATCCCCAAACACTGATAGCTCTTCAATCCCCATGTCTTTTTCAGCCCTCAAACCCAAAACAAGAGCTTCATACTCTGCCACATTCCTGGTAGTTTCAAATTCTATCTTGTAGGACAAAGATATCGTCTCTTGAGTAGGTGAAACAAAGACTACTCCAGCACCAACACCTTCCTTAGAAGAGGCTCCATCAAAGAACATCTTTCAAATAGAGGTAGTTGTAAGAGAATCTTCACAAAAAGTAATGGACTATTTTTTTATTTCAAGGGGAGGTTCAAGAGCATCAGTGAGCTGCAATATACTCAATCCCTAATCAATATCAAGTGAAAAAATAGGTTGGTTAGTGGGGTTTTCTTCATCACTGATGATGTCGGCCAATTGAGATTCCCTATAAAGCCTTCGATTCTCCCCCCCCAAACACAGGAATGGTGGCATATGTCAAGTCCATCTGCAAGGTTCCCCATAATATTTTTATCCAAGATCTTGACAAGAGCATACCAAACTTAGGGGGGACATCAGCCACAACAATATCCATGACCACACTCTTCATGGCAAATTGAAACAAGGTCACAGCTAGATCTTTGATGACCCCAAGACACTTCACTTTCCTAGAGTCAAAAGAATACAAGTCATGGTAAGTTTTTGTAATTTCTAATCCAAGTTCATCCATCACTCTTTTTGGCATGAGATTGTGAGATGCCCCTCAGTCCATCAAGCAGTTATGCGACACCTTATCGTGAATGTTTAGTGATGTATAGAAGGGAGGGGATGAATCATCTCTATCTTCTATCAAAGGTCCTAAGATGACTGTTGTATTTTCATCTTGAAGGTTGACTGAATCAGTGGAATTGGAGGAGGATTCGAGCTGCAACATTTTAGAAAGATATTTTTTTAATTCTTCATTTTTTATCAACTCCAAAAAAGGTATAGGGATCTTGATTTTTTGAATTTCACTTTCAAATCTGAAGGAAGATGAAGATTTCAGAATCCCCTTGACTTCCGGGGTAGGGTTCTTGACCAAAGCTTGAGGGCTTTGTACATATTTTTCTTTGTTGCCAACTGCCACTGTCTTGGAAAAATTTTATGTTTTTGTGGGCTGATCAGAAGCATCAATATTTTCCTCTTTCTTTTTGGATCTCAGATTATATCTATTAGGATTTTCTTTTGTTTTCTCACCCTTACTCAATTCATTTATTTGATTATCCATCTGGGATTCCTCATAAGCATATTGGGTCAAGTGGAGGGATGAAGAGGTATGACCTAGAAAATGGATCTCATTATCAGTTTCTTCATCCTCTCCTTCTTCATCAACAACAAGGTTGTTTTGTAAAGGATTTTGGACATTTTGATCATCCCTATATATGTTTCTTGGATCTCTTGGAAAGATCTGAGGAGCATTATTTGGTATTATGAAGTTACCTTTGTTATCAACATTTTGTGTGTTCCTATAGGTCTTTTTTCCTTCAAGTTTTAGCTTCTCCATCTTGGCAGAAAGTTATTTTATTAATTTGGTAAGTTCATAAACTTGAGGATGGACAATAGAGGAATTAGAGGTTGAGGTTTCAGCTCTATTTTTTCTCTTGTCCCTATCAGATTTTCCCCTAAGTTTTTTAGATGCGACTATGTTAGATTCTACCTCCAAGGCTGCATCTTGCATATGAGATAAGGAGGAAGATATTCTTTCTCTCAATAGAAGGCAAAACTCAGGGTCAAAAACACTGGCATAGGTGATCTTGGTAGAGGTTTCTATAGGATTTATCTTAGCAGGAATCTTATTGTACATTTTTTTGAATCTTTTAGAGAAGTCAGAGATAGATTCTCCCTCTTTCCTCTTTAGGGATCCAAATTATGTGATATAATACAAAAAATCTTTTTTATCCCCCCATTGTCTCAAGAAAGAATCATCTAAAGCTTCAATCCCAACAATGGATCCATGAGTCAAACCCCTAAACCATTTCCTAGCCTCACCATCAAGACTTTGGACAAAGAATCTCATCCACACATCCTCATTCTCAATGTTTAAATTGTTTGCATAACTGTAGAAGGAAACAAGGTGTTCTTCAATAGTTATGTCTTCTTCTCTTGTGAATTTGGGCATGTATTTTAGGTAATCTCCAGAAAGGAGAGAATTCATTGGTTGAGGTAAGATAAGAGGGGCATACCTAGTAGCCACTATGGAATCTATCCTATTTCTAGGAGGGATAACACCTGCCATTGGATTTTGAACTCTAGGGGAGCAAGGAGGAGAAGGATACTTGATTGTGTGCAGCTTAGGAGAGAAAGGAATGTAGGAAGGAGGGATTTCATTTTTCACAGTAGAAGGCTGAGTCTTGGAAGAAGATGGTATAGGCTGCAAGGGATATGAGATTTCCTCCTCTTTGGCTACAAAAATTTTGATAGGAGGAGTAGAAAAACCCAAGGTAGGAAAGTCTTCAAGACTCTCAAGTCTGAACCACTTCACAATATCAGGATAGGCAAGGATTTCAAAAAATTTCTTCTTTCAATTCAGGGTCAAAAGAGGAGTATTCAATAGGAAAATTTTCAAAATCCAAATTCTTAGAAACTTTAGCAGAAGGTAAAGGAGGATTACTTGATATAACAACTGTAGTATTAAGAATGGAATCAAGAAACTGAATAGAAGTACTTGATACAACAACAGAAAAACTTTCTTGAGAATCTTTTCCCTTCTTGATTATCATCTCTGGGTCAACTTCAGGTGTAGCCAGAGGTAGTTGTGGAGTTGACCTCATGTGTATGCCTTTAGGATCCACAACTGAAACAATGGAGTTTCCAGGTGCAATTTGCAATATTCAATGTACTTAATTCTAATGAACCTTCAGAATCAGTAAGTTTTGTCGTTCAATCCCAGGGAAATGTCTTCAATTCGTTCCTCGACAATGATGCCAAGAATGTTAGCGCTAGGACTCACCCTCATATTGCAGAGAGGATAAGCCCAATACCCATCAGATAATATGTAAATGTAAATGAGTGTTTAAATGGTCAAATGAATAAGACTCAAGATAATGATGTTCTAACTCAGAAATCAGGGCTAGCATGCACAAGCAATTGAGGTCTTGATCAACTTAAGTCAGTGAGTGGGAGTAAAGGTGAATAGAAGGAAGACTTTGGTGAGGGAAAAGTAGAGGTTTGCTATGGACATAAGATCTTCAAGCAACCTAAGGAGGAAAAACTCAAACACAAGATCTTATTGAATTCAAAGTTTAAGGAACACTGAAGAACATCATAACAATACTATAATCAAACATTCATCATAATATAGCTACAACAATCCCATGTGAATCATTCAATCATGAACACTTCAGTATAAGAGGCAATAAGATGGAATAGGAGAAACTGACTTATATTAATCAAAAAGTCTCAAGTCAAGTACATAACCAGAGAACCAGTATGCTTAATCAAAATATTATAATAAGGGGGTCCTAACTCAACCATCCAAACCCTCTAAAGCATTTGGAATATCTATTTATAATAAAAAAAGGGAAGACAAAAGATAGAGGTGTGAGTTGGCCTTCCTCCCATAGGATTCTCCAAATCAGTTATTCGTTCTAACATCTTTTCTAGCAACTATGTTATAAAAAAGGAAACATGTTGGCAACCAATCCAACAAACTTTTAACTGACATTATCTTCATTGATGCGCATCCATTTCAATGCCAAGTGTCCTGCAGAGGTTGTAAGTTGTCATCATGCTGCCACCTATGATCTTATCCCTTCTCCCCATCATCAGCCACCCACCAGAGTGATAAAATTGAACCCCTTGATTCCAGGTACCATTTGGTAGCATCGTTCAGTAGCGCACTGGGTAGCAAGTTTTTGTAGCGCCTTTACAAAATACTCTGCACATTTCATATCGCAGATCCAAAATAGGTCTGCAGAATTGGTAGTGTCAAGCCTGTGTATCTCTGTGTGTAATTTAGTCTCTATGTATAATTAGGTAGCTTTGAGCCTGTGCATATCTGTGTGCAATTAGATAGCACCAATACTAAACATCTCTATGTGCAATTCAGTAGTGCCAATACTAAACTGGTCATAATGAATTGGTAGCGCCCGTCATTAAAAAAGAATTTGATAGCGCCACTGTAATATATCCCCGCGAATTCGACAGCACCATCGTTACACAACTTAGGATACTTGGTAGCATTTTAGGTAGCAAAATGGCAGACCATGCTATATAGACAATTTCACAACGCCATGGCACTACAGAATGTCCGTGCTTTTCTGCATGATGAGACTAATCAAGAACTTTGAGCTGATAGGTTAGAATCCTATATATGCCTGTATAGGTGGAAAAAAATATTTATCTTTGATCACTTACCCTTGCAAAAAGAGACCATTCTAAAAAATGGAGCTTATATCCCCCCAATCATTTCATCAACCTAGCACTCCTCCTTGTGGAAGGAGGGCTTCCTTCTAACACAGTATCATGTTTTCCTTTTGTAGTGACAAGATTCTTGACTACAGAAGTGATTTTGTTCACTGCTAGCTCCTCTCTCTCAATGGAAACTTCAACTAGCACATTCAAATTCCTCTAGGCCACTTCATCCTTGAAGTATTGCAGTTCTGCTTGAGTTTTCTGTTCTGGGACTGAAAATCTCTATTTTGCCTATAGAGGTTCTTGAGTTTTTTATGGAGAGGAAGGGATCTTCTAGCTGCAAATATTTCCAAGTCAAGAGTGTTGTTGTAATTATCCATGAGATCCTTCATGGCAATTCTTTCAAATAAACCCCCTGATTTCAAGAGAGAAACCTCCTTCCTAGCTTCCCTGAGTTGTCTAATCAATATTTTGAAGGTGTGATTGCTAAGTGGAGTGTTGATGTTGATAATCTCAATAGTATTCTTCATGTCTTCACCTTCATATTTTTATTGTATAGGGGCTCTATCTACCACCTCAATAGGTTTCTCAATGCTTTTCCCCTTATCTCTCTTTTTCTTCAGAATAGAAACCTTTGGTACGACTTATGCTTCAACAACCTCCTTGAGAGTTGATGATCTTGTGAAAGGTTTCCTGACTTTTGTGCTAGTTGTTGAGGGAGATGAAGAGAAATGAAATTTTCTTTCTTTCTTAGTTGTGGCTTTAGTAGATGAAGGAACCTCTTATAATTATGGTGCAGGAGGGGGTGAAATGTCTCTCGGTGGAGAATGATAAGCCTCCATCTATGTTTCTTCAACTTCCTTGATGACCTCTTGGTCTTGAGTAGGGGCCTTGCTCTTTCTTTTCTTGTTGGTTCTTGTTGTAGCAGTACTAGTGGATGGCAAATGAATTTGTATCTTTGACTGAGGAGTGGATGCTATGTCCAAATTCATGTGAGCAGAAACAATGATTTGTTCCCATGGAATGTTGCTCTTTCTCAATTCTTCATAACCAACATTCTGATCAATCCAGAGTGAAAAACACTAGTGTCCACAGCCTTGGATTTGGCTTGGACTCTATCAGACATTTTTCCCATACTTTTCAACAAGTAGAAAGGGATATCCATTTCATCTTTACCAGTAAAATGAAGCAGAAGCCTTATATGGTACTGGTATAACATGTTAAACCTTCCCTCACATGTCAAGTGTCTCTGGATGATCTTCAACATCTTGTCAAAATATTCAACTAAATGAATTCTAGGCACTCCCTTGGACAAGTTGTCAGTCTGATAATCTGGTTTGAGGAAGTCCTTGGAGAAGGCAGCATTTAAAGTCATGGATTTAAACTATCTCTCCTAGTGTTAGGAATCTCTGTGGTTGTTGCAATAGAGGCTTCAGACACCTCAAACTCCAGATCTTCTACCTTAGTCTTAAGGCCATCAAAATTTAAAGAAAATTGCCTTGCCACTTCAAGATGTCCCCTCTACATGTTTTGGCATAAAGAGAGGCATCCCACCCTTTGAAAAACTTCCCTGACCATTGGCTCTGCATCAAATAAATGCATGTTTGAGGGTTCAATTCTGACCAAAATGCCTCCCTTGTGGGATTTCTTCTTCTGAGGTGTCTCCATGGGTCAAGACAAGGGATCAAAGGCTATGGTGCAGTGAAGGATAGGAGAGCAAATGGAGGCAGACTTCAATGGGAAAATGACAATGAACAATGGCTTCTCTTTCCTAGGATTCTCCTCTAACTCACACCATTTTGATGGCTTTTGGAAAGCAAGAGATGCAATTTTCCTTCCCCTTATTGTTTATAGATCTCAAACTGAACAATGACAATATAGTGAAAAGAAAACTATTGCAATGGTCTTTGAAAACTTGGCTAATTAATACTCCAATGCAAATAGTAGAGGAAGCAGAGGAAATGTAGCGAGGTTTCAGTAGCGATTTTGGTAGCGTAGTGCACACACAAGGAACAAACGTTTGCTCAAGCACTCAACACTCAAGAACAGAAGGAAATTGCATGTTTGATAGCTAAAACTAGGTGTGGTGGTTGCAAGTCTATAAGAGGGAAGATATGGATGGAGAGGGATGAAGGAGGGAACGAATTGCAGAGATGGTCGCTACTGAAACTCAGGCAACATCTATCACATGAATTCACTATGCAAAGGAGGGAACTCACGAAATACCTGGAGGAGTAATGATAACTTTGAGTTTTGGAACAGGTTAGGATATCACTACGACCATCGGAGCTTCCAAATCCACCTCAGCAGCTGATCCTGTAGCGTCGTTGCGAACTGGTCTGAACTAGCAGTTTCAGCAGCACCGAGTTTGAGATCATTCAAACCTTGAAATTGTTAGCAAACTCATTAAAACCAAATCTTCAAATGCATCTTTTAACGAACCATGGTGCTCAAAACAAGGTAGAACATGAATTCAGAGAAATGATGATGAATCATGGCAAGGAATAAAGGACAAGGAGTGCACTACAGAAACTCCTAGTGAGTTGGCAGCGCTCTTTTTCAAAAAGATGATTTGACCACTTTTAATAGGACATAGGGACAACATGGAAAGGATATAAAAGTATGAGTGGAAAGAGTGACATGTCAAGTCATGCAGGTCATGGGATGAGCCGGGATTGGTGTCAAGTCATGAGGTTTGTCAAATTATAAGCCAAGAAAATGAAACTAGGCTAAAAATATATGTGAGGGTCAAAAAATGAGCCAACAATCAAGCCGTTATTTTATTCAAGCTAACCTAAGCAAATCACACAAGGAAAAGTAAAGAAAAATTGAAGTCTAAAGGCTAAAAAATTTAAACCTAAGGGATAAAAGACCCAAGGCAACTTAGTGTGATAACATATGGGGTCTCCTTACTATCTAAATAAAGGTCAGATCTGACATTGTGATTCTCTATTGGTGTTATTGTATTTTTTGTCTTGTTTATGATTTTATACGTCATATCTATTGGTCTCTCAATATTGAATAATCCCATGCACATATTACAGAAACACCTGCAAAATATGAACAAACATAACAACAGTAAACAATTAGTGTTCTGAGCAAAAACATTGGCTCAGGAATATTACAGTGGTATCAGAGCTTTGAGCCTCACAGTCGGTGGGGGTTAGTTCATGCAGAGGTTCAGTGGCATTTACATGGGCAGACACAGGAAACAGACAGGTGAGACAGAGGCCGAAATGGAAGGATCAGGTGAGGACAGTGAGCCACAGATTCTAGCAGGGTTCGCTAAGGAGTTGAAACACTCCATAAACGTGACACAGAGCACCCTTGTGCATCATCTACAGGAGAACTAGGAAACAATACGTAGGGGATAGGTGGAGATGACATAAGCTCTTAGAAAGGTAAGTGAAATCCAGGAGAGGGTATCACAACTCCTGATGCAAATGACCCATGGAGGGAAGGGTAAAAATTTTTATGCCAACAAAGAGGCTAGTGGATCTCATGGAGGGACTAGACAACAACATGATCACAACCCCCATTATCACACTGAGGGACGGAGCTATGGAAGAGTTGCACCACTGGGACAAATATACAACAGTACCACCCCTAGACCCTATCTACCTACATTCTTGGATACTCAGCCACAACACAACTATGAGGATGATATTGAGGATAATTTTGAGCAGTATGCCAGGGAGTATCATGCCTTAAGTGCAGGGTTTCAGAGACAAGGCACACTAGATCAGTATTGCGGGATCAAATTTCATGGAAAACTGAAACAATATCAAAGGCCCAACTATGAACTGGAGCGTAGTGCAGACAAAATAGAAATCCCTTATTTTGATGGATCTACTAAGGTAACAACACAAGCATGGGTACAGAAGTTGGATACCTACTTACAGCTTAACCCCATGAGAGAGATGGATGCCATCAAATTTCCCACCATGTACTTAGATGGAAAGGCTCATGATTGGTGGTATCATGGGTTAACCACATTGGGACACAATAAGATTACATATTACACAGAGTTCACATAGAGGCTCATTGACAGATTTGACCAAGGGGATCTAGAGATACCTTTTAGGGAGCTCACAAAACTCAGACAGACAGGATCACCGGAGGCTTACATAGAGGAGTTCCAGAGGCTGGAAGTGATGGTACAGAATGTGTCTCAAGTGAGACTTATGATGCTTTTCAAAGAAGTCTTGATGGAACCCTTGAGGGGTTGGGTCAAGGCCTTTAAGCCTACCAACTTGCACAATGCCATATGGAAAACCAACGACTTAGGTTCAACAGTTAAGACGAGATTCACCCCTAAACCTCCCAATCAAAGCGGTAGAGAGAAAATAGCTCCTATTAAGCAAGGGGGAAGAGACCCAAGGGGGTTTGATCAAGGAAGGGGTAGGATGGATGAGCCCACTAGGAGGGAGATGAGGAGGAACCAGTTGTGTTTCACCTGCAAGGAACCATGGGATCCAACACACAAGTGCATGGATAAGTGAAAATCCCACTACATTGACGTGATCTCAGATGATGAGGGGGATGAGGATTTCATCCACATACATAATATGGAGGCCGAAACTCCAGGACAGAGAGAAGAAGACGATGCTAGTCACGACCCTACATCAGATGAGAAGATAACCATTGCATCCACTAGCGGGGTACCAAAATTCAATACCTTCAGGATGAGAGGGGTGCTACAGGGGCAGAAGGTTTCAGTCCTCATTGATGGAGGTACCTCACACAAATTCATTGACTCAACATTACTGCGAAGAAGGCACATATTGACAATGGAATTTGAGGGATTTCATGTGGAGGTAGCAAGTGGATGCACCATGCCTTGTGATAGGTACATCCCAGGGATGAAACTCACTTTGGGAAGACATGATTTGACACAAGATTTCTATGTGATGTATCTTCCAAACACCAACATCATCCAAGGAGTACAACGGCTTAGTACATTGGGGCCAATCACCACAAACTACAAAACCATGGAAATGTCTTTCATCGAAGAAACAGGAAAGAAGGTGGTTCTGAGGGGTATGACGGGAAACACACCAAGGGTGGTGAGAACAAAGCGCATGGAGGTCATCTTCCGGAGAGAAGACATTTCTTATGTAGTAGAATGTAGAGTCTCAGTCGGAGTGGACGAAAAGGGGAAACACACTACGCACCAGAGATCAAGAAAATCATGGATAGGCATAACAAGGTCTTTGAGCCTATACCACCAGGAGCACCACTAGATAGGGGGTTTGAGCACATAATATAGTTAGAGGAGGGTGTGAAACCTGTCATCACCACTTCTTACAAGCACCCCAAGAAGTAAAAGGATGAAATTGAAAAGGAAATTTAGGAATTGTTAGATATGGGTCACATCAGGCCGAGCTCCAGTCCCTTTGCATCTTCAGTAGTGCTAGTGAAAAAGAAAGATGGAACAGTGCGCATGCGCATTGACTACAGGGACCTAAACAAGAAGACCATAAAAAATAGATATCCCATCCCATAGATTGATGAGCTATTGGATGAGCTCCATGGGGTAGTGTATTTCACTAAGATTGACTTGCACTTCGTCTATCACCAGATTAAAATGAGGGAGAAAGATATTTCCAAGACTGATTTCTGGTGTCACTATGGACATTATGAGTTTCTAGTCATGCCTTTTGGGTTGAATAATGCACCGGCCACTTTCCAAACGTGCATGAATCATTTGTTCAACAAGCAGCTAAGGAAGTTCTTATTAGTCTTCTTTGATGATTTACTGATCTACAACAAGACTTGGGAGGAGCACCTTCAACATGTGGAACAAATTTTGACTATTATGGAGGAGCAATCCTTATATGCCAAGGAGTCTAAATGTGAATTTGGGATGATAGAGGTCCTTTACTTAGGACACATTATTGTAGTAAAGGGGGTACAGGTACATCACGAAAAGATACAAGCCATCATCGATTGGCTAACACCAAAGACACTCACTGAGTTGAAGGGGTTTTTGGGCATCTGTTGCTATTACATGATGTTTATCAAAGGATTTTCTCAACTTTGTGCACCTTCGACCGATTTGACCAAGAAAGGGGCCTTCAAATGGAACCCAGAATCATAGGCCACCATTGAAAAAATGAAGAAAGTAATGAATACATGCCCGGTATTGGCCCTTCCATATTTCACACAACCCTTCACAATAGAGTGTGATGCATCAGGGGTAGGCATTGGAATTGTACTTATGCAAAACATGCACCCAATTGTATATGAAAGATGAAAGTTGAGAGGTCCTAAGCTCCTCTACACCATCTATGACAGAAATTCTAGCCATCATGCATGCATTGTCTAAGTTCATGCAGTATTTAGTTGGAGCAAAATTTGTTGTGAGGACAGATCACAACAACCTCAAGTACTTCCTAGACCAGAAGGACTTGAATGAAAGACAACAAAAGTGGGTGAGAAAGATCCAGACATATGACTTCGACATAGAATTTGTCAAGGGGAAGAATAATGTGGTAGCAGATGCTTTGTCTAGAAGACCATCGGTTTATGCCATGACCGATATTTCAATGGATTGGAAGGCCCACCTCTTGGTGGAATACTTGAAGAACAAATTTCTTGTGAAGTAATGGATGGGCAGGTAATAGATGAAAATTTCAGGATTATGGATGACATCATTTACTACAAGGGCCGAATTTTCTTGGTTCCCGAATCTTCCTTCAAGACCAAGGTGTTACAAGCATGCCATGATTCACTAGTGGCAGGGCACCAAGGGATCATCAAGACATACAGAAAGGTATGAGAGAGGTTTGCTTGGAAGGGTCTAAAAGAAGATGTGATGAGCTACACCAAGGAGTGCAACACTTGCCAAGCCAACAAATATGAACACACTCACCCAGTAGGACTACTACAACCACTTCCCATTCTAGAACAGAAGTGGGAGAGAATATCCATGGATTTCATCACGGGGTTGCCCAAGGTACAAGGAAAGGACTGCATTTTCATAGTAGTGGACAGGTTGATGAAGTTTGTACACTTTTTTTTCATTGCCACAAATTTCAGTGCAACATAGATTGCAGTCCTATTCTTTAGGGAATTTTTCAGATTGCATGGGTTTCCCAAAACCATAGTGAGTGACAGGGATAGTAGGCTCATGAGCACTTTTTGGAAGGATCTCTTCAGACTAGCAGGTACAACCTTGACACCTAGTACCAATTATCACCCGCAGATGGATGGCCAGACAAAGATAGTCAACAATTGGGTTGAAGGCTACCTCAAAAACTATGTGGCAGGACAACAAAAGGAATGGGTCAAATGGATTCACTTGGGGGAATATTGTTACAACACCACTCATCATATGTCCATTGGTATGCCTCCATTCAGGGCCTTATATAGTTATGACCCTCTCTCCTTTATAGAGATTTCTTTCGGTGACAGTGGGGTTCCCATGGCTCAGGACTGGATTCAACAGAGTCAGGACATCCTCAAGGAATTGAAGGATCACCTACAGAGGGCACAAAATCAACAGAAGGTACAGGAAGACAAGCACAGAGTTCAACACACCTTTGAGGTCAGTGGCTTGGTTTATTTGAGGCTCCAACTGTACAGACAGACATCAATGAAGAGAAGTGGTGTAGAAAATCTCCAGCCCCATTTCTTTGGTCCATACAGAGTCAACGGGAGGGTAGGGGTTGTAGCTTATGAGTTGGATCTACCACAGGGCAGCAAAATACATAATGTCTTTCATGTTTTGTGTTTGAAGAGGGCCATCAGAAAACATATCACTCCTCTCAAGGAATTACCACCCATGGATGAAGAAGGATAGTTGGTACTGATACCATAAGAGATATTGGAAGTCAAGGAGAGAAAGCTAAGGAAAAGAAGCATCAAATAATATTTGGTTAAGTGGAAGAACCTACCCGTGGAGGATTCCACGTGGGAAGGAGAGAAGTTGATCCAGGAGATATGTTCCAAATTGCTTGTGGGCAAGCAATTTCTAGCAGGGGAGACTGTAATGTCCTCCACCTCTTGATGAAGAGGGTTGGAGAGACTCAGTGGTATAAATTTCCCCACTAGACTATAGTCTTAGGTATATTGGTAACAAAGTCAACCAGGAATTGTAATATTCTAAAGTTAAGTTGACTATCTGGAAAAAGGGTAACTCAACGAAGAACAAGAAAAGATGAGTTAGGTTAAGAGTTAACCCTAGGGGTAAAACTAACTCAATGGAGGAATAGATTGGAGCTATAAAGGAAAGGGCAGGACACACTCCTTATTGATTCTAGATTATTATCTTATTTGCATTGGAGCTCTTGAGCACAATCAACTTTGAGGGTTTTGAGTCTAAAACCGTAGATGATCCGTAGGATCTTTTAATGACTATGGTTGAGTTTTAATTTTGCATGCGTTAATTATCTAATTGAGAAGCTTAATGAAAGAATGAGGAAAAGAGAGGAATTATGACAGCCATATACACATATGCAGATCTGAAATGAAATGATAGATAGCAAACCATAACACGAGAATTGATAACGGAGTTCGGCACAACGTTGCCTACGTCTCCAGGCCTTTGTCTCTATGGGGGAGGCTTCTTTATTTTTGTTCAAAATCTCAAAAATACATCGTAGTAATGCCAATTGGCTACAAGACTGATCTGGTCATGTTCTTCCAGATCTCTAGAACCCTGCAAAGAAAATGACACGCAAAATGGACATCCGGGGCTCCCAGAAATGGCCCGCAAGCGTCTGCTCCTCAATAGCTTCCCTGCATAAAAATGGCTTTGGCTTGGCTTCCCTTCAGCATAACTCTAATCTGACTGTCCTCCATGGCCTCAAATAGGCCTGGTTTATATAGATCTGAAGTTGGTTATCCATCCCCAACTTCCTCCCAAAATTTGGGCTCCAAAAATTCCCAATATCTCCCAAAAATGGAGAAAATCTATTAATAACAGGCTCAATATCAAATAAAATCCAAAAACTTAACAAAAAACCAACTTTGCAATAATAATATGGGCGCAGCCCCCTTTTGGCGCGCTCCTGGTCATATGGGATACGGCCATGTGGCCGGGTTCTCCACCTGTTGTGCGATGGCCCCCTGTCCCTGGCTCCTGGTCTTCAGCGTGGTCATAGGACCGGGGCTAACGACCATAACCCCCGCACCCTTTCCGTTTGGTTAGGTATAGGTCTCGTGGGATTCCCAGCAACCTGTGGCTAGTCCCTATCCACCAACTCCCGTGGTCGTGGTCGTATGTCAGTGCCGAGGGTTGGGGCTAAGCCCCAACCCTTTCCCCCGCCGAATAATACATTAAACAAACATAAATAAAAACTTCGCCATATAGTTGTTAAGAAACACTAGTGGCCCGGGTGGTTAGCCCGGTCTTGTCAGTCCAGAGCCCGAAGGAAGGTCGGGGGTTCAACCCCGATGGAGACCATAAACTTTTACACAACCATGAACCAACCACAGGGTGCCACGTGGTAGCCCATGACTGGGCCACGTGGCACATCAACAACCAAACAAAAACTGCCAAGTGTCGAATGTTGACTCGTCCACGTGCCTATCACCTGTCACCATACCTGCTCAGTCACTGCCTTGTCAGCCTTGCCACATATCTACCACATCGGCTTGTGCCACGTGTCACCCTTATAGTGGTGACACGTGTCACCCTCTGACTGGTCTAACTGTATCGGTTGTACACCACATCACCTGCCACGTGTCATCTCCAGGAGCTACCACATCAGTTGTATGGTCATATGGCCTATATAGTCAGCCTTCCACGTGGCACTATACGGACTGTACGAACTGTACAGTCATCCCTTTTTTTGCCTGATTGGGTTTTCGGACAGAACGCGATATCTTTCGCATATGGAGCCCGTTTGATGAAGAAAATATATGGCCAGAATCAGGAAGACGAGACGGATGCAATGGCACTAGTTTCATCGAATTCCGAGCACTTTCATTTTTGAGCCTTTTTGAGCCCTGCCAGGCTTCTGGATCCAATTCTGGATCACTAGAGATCAACTCAGTGGTGAAATATCCCACCTTCCTTGATCCAGGCTTGGTCCTGGAGGTGAAATAATCCTCCCACTCCATTCTACTG
>ML787160.1:471184-500052 GCA_009831015.1 Picea engelmannii
TGTATATCTGTGTTTATGGTTGCATCTCTGATACATTTATGTTATATTATTGAATATCTGCAATATCTCTGTGCATTTCTTTATTATATCTCCGATCTCATTTCGTGCCGAAAATAATTCGGATCATATGCACAAATCAATGAGCATCCACATTGGAGTTAAAATGAGAAACATAAACTCAAATTGGGTATATTAATACAGTCCACTCCAATAAATGATCATTAGGTTGTGTTATCGCACAAGTTGTAAGTTAGGCAAAGCCCCCCAAATCATAAAATGGAAACAAATAAGAGAACACCTACCCACTGCCACCTTACATAGGTATTTTCATCACTTTAAAGGTGAAGTGATCACCTCAAGGGGGGAATCCCGATGACCCTTGGGGGAATGAGACGGAAAGTGAGATGATGAGATGGATGCCCTATAGGTTAATTTTCTATGTGGAAAATGTCTTTTATGACACGTCTCGGTGGTGGCCAATGGTTTCCAAGAAGTATGAGTACTTGCAAAGGGTGATTGTACCTGCCCGAGACACACGAAAATCCAAGTATGCATGTAACATATTAGGTGGACGAGCAAATTAAGCTTGTTGTCCCTAATTGCAGCAGTAAACAGAGATATATATCAACAAAACAAAGATTCTTCTAAAAAGATTCTAAAAGTCTATCAAATGATGTAAGAGAAAAGTTAGCAAAACACTAGTACAACTCAAGTGTAAAATCATAAGACTTTATCATCAATGTAAGGTTGTTATATACAAGTATTGTAGAGATATATTTGCATCCTTATGACTGTAGTACACAATTTGTTACAACAGAAAAATCAGCTACCAAAAATCACAAGTAATCCACCCAAAAGATGCACTGAGACTACTAGATTATAGCGATAAATTATTAGTAATTTTTTATGGTTGAACTGTGAGTTATTTAGATATTTGTTTAGGGTTTGTTGCAGCCCTGGTGGCTGTAGCTTTGTTTTATTACAGCAGCAATAAGTCCTTGACAAAACAAAACGCCTTAGAGGCCTTAGTGAGCTTTAAGCACATAGAATAAATTCCAACTTAGACAATTTCAATATCTCGTGATTTCACGTATCCCAATGCAATGATTTTGTTTCTCTGATGCAAGGAGATTAGAGCCTTTAGATATTGGGTTGTGGGTTCATAAAATTTAAAGATCTAGTTGAGCTACTTCCTTGGGGATGTAAGCCCTTTTAATCCCCAAGGCAAGCTAAACTATCTAGGAAAAACCTTAGGAGGGTGTAAACCCTTTTACTCCTCCTAGTATTCTTTTATGAAACAAGTTATTTCAAGACAAAATGATGGGCTTAATGGGGTTGTATTCCCTTATACTCCCCAAAAGCTTAGAAAATTAACCTTGTAACCAAGAAAAGAAGCAATAACAAGAGAGATTCCTTACCTAGTCCAAGCATTAACAAGATAAACCTCTTTTTGACCAAGAAAATCCACCATAAAGCAAGAGATAAGCCTACACAAGAGATAGCACATCATCGTCCATGCAATATCCAAATATAAACCATTACAAGAGAAAGTGATAAGAGATATATGCAAAATTTCCCAAGTAGGGCACAAATTTCAGCCAAGGAGTCTCTCTCACAAAGGAGAGTTATGTTGAAATGAGATACAAATGATCTCTATTTATACAAAAAGTTCTAAACATGGTTTGTCCACATAATTTAGGGTAAACCACAAGACAAGGGGTTAAAATACCTAATCTTTCCCCTTTACACAAAATAATACTTTTTTAAATCATAATTTGCACATAAGTAAAACCCTAAGTAAGACGTCACCCCTCTAGGGTGACATTTTGGCACTTTTTGCAAGTCGTTGGAGAAGGAGATGGTGAGCTAGGCCTCCAAAGGCCATGGGTCCTCTTCTCCAGGATCCATGGCTTCCTTCCTTCAAAACGTGTCAAGTGTCCTCAACCACCACCAAACCCTAGCCCTACCATGACGTCAAGCCCTCAAGAGTGACGTATTGGCCTTCTTAGGAAAAACGTTTGGGTGGTAGGGGCTAGGTTAGGTCCTCCATAATCTCCTCTAAGATTCCAAAGGCATGTCTTTGTGATCCGTCGTGTGGGCCCTTGGAATCCAACCTGTGGGATCCAATTCCCGTGGAAGCCCAAGCTAGGCTTGTTCCTCCAAAACTGTCCACTAATTGAGCCCAAGCTAGGCTTTTTCCTTCAAAATTGTCCACCAACTGGGTCCTGCAAAAAACAAATGGATACACCCTCCAAGGATCTCAATTCAAAGCATCATGATGAGTAAAATCAAATCAATAAAAGAGTCATCTAAGCATGTACATCCAAACTACCTCGTCAAAATAAACCAATGATGAAAGACCCTATGGAATTTTCCAAGTTTAGGTATGGGAGGGTTGACAAAATGACCTATTGGGTGAATCGTACCACAAGTTTAGGGGTGTTTCCCAAGGGATCCTCCTTCTAAGTCATGTGGATGAGGTGACATGGATGAGGGGAATACTTTTGGGCATGGGGTCCATGACATACAAGGGGTTGTAGTGTATCACTTATGGGTGCCTTTGTAGAGGGTGTGTTGCACCTTCGTTTTCAATGCAACCTTTTTCCAATCCCATTTATTGCCTTTAATTCTTTTAAAATGTTTCCAGGTTGAATCCAAGGTGGGGATTATACCTGAGCAATAAAAAATGTGCCCACCTTGACTCTACTCTGGTCACACAATGCTTTCGCAAGTTGGAAACATGTGTGGGGCATCTATCTAAGAAACAAAAATAGTGCCCACACATGCCCCTCCCTGGTTGGCATTTGTTATTAGTTATTCTTTCATGGGTCCCGTCAATTTTTATAAGAGACGTTTCATTGTCCTTGGGATCCCTAGGCGAGCATCTAGAAGGTTAATGGTTTGGATTTTATCTTTTTCAAGCTACAAGCCTTTAGGCCTTTAGCCCCTTCTTCCCATGAAACGAGGGACAACCTCTTCTTGGGTCAGTACACCCAAAAATAACAAAAAGTAAGGAGATGAGAGGATGAAGTGTGGAAAGTGACAAGTATGGTCGAGAATGGAATGATGACTCATCAAGAGGACCTCCCAATAGCAACCCTATCCCTAAGGGTGACCCACTTACTAGGCTTCAATGTCAACCACCAAAGTGAAACATGACAAAGAGCATAATCTCCAAGAAAACATCACATAATCAAAAGAAGTAATAGATGCAACAAACTCAAATGCCTCAAATTTTGAAATGAAACTCACCATAATACCTGGCTTGTACCTCATGGAGAAAGACCTAATGTCTTATGGAGGCCAGCTGATGTGGTGGATATCGTCGTGACAAACCTAGAGTTGTGGTGGTGAGGTGGGTCTCTTTCTGTGCAAGTGGACACTACTGGTCAAGTTGTCTCTCGGTACTCCATGTTTGCAACCTGAGGGCCTTGATACATAATCTCCTTAGTTATCCCTAGGAATTGGGGATAACATGTTGAACTTTGGTTGCTTGATGTGTAACTGAAACATGAGCTCATTGAATTCGTTTGTGCAATCTTGCACAAAATGTTCATGATGTTGGCATGATGGTTACCATCTCCTATATTGTTCTTCATAATTCTTCAACATATAGTATTTCTTATGTATGCCCTCCATAAATCCATTTTAGGTTATGGTCTATGCATCATGATCTTTGCACTGTCTCTTGTAGGATTCTCGCTAGCTCTATGCAACATGAGACATCTCTATGAAATGTAAGATTATTTTCTTGGTGTCATTGTAAATATCAGCTTCAAAGTAGGATTGGAGAGCATGTTACCACTCACTAAGTGTCTTTGCATTAGCACCACCATCAAATATAGGGATGTCAAAGTTCATATACACCTTGAATGGATTATTTCCACCAATTGATGTAGATATGGGTTGTAAGGATGTAGTATGTGTAGCTTGGTACACAATCCTATTAAATAAGTCTACATATCGGCCAAAACTTTCCTCACGTTATTTTTGGAGTGATACATTTTAGGAACTTTGGGATAGTCATAAAATTGAATACTTAAGCTCTAAATCACACACATATCAAAGAAGGAACATCGTGTTTTACACAGTAAAACATTCTAAGAGGGAAACATAAATGAAGCAACAAAAAATATTTATTGGTGTGCTTTACATTAATCAAAACTAATAAATGTTACAATTTGTAATGAATTGATGCTCGATACTAGATGTTCAATTTCTCTATAAACAACAAGAACTATCCTTTCTCTATAAAATTGGATAAGCCACCAATGAAAAAAACAAATCTCTTGTGGCTTACCAAGGACTAATGCTTCTAAGAGACAAAATTGTGTCATATATATTTATAATCAAAGACTCAAGCACAATCATTTTATCACTATGAAATTGATCCTTTGCTTCCTCAACTACCATTTCTATAATCCTTTGAAGATCCTCTCCTTGGATCCATCAATTTCAAAGTGCCACCTATGCCTCAGAGTGCCACCTAGGCATGGTAATGATAGAAGGAAAGCCGACTCTTCCTAACTAAGAACGCCTCCACTCTTTTGCTCAACCCATACCATGATCAAAAGGAAAATTCTTAGAACTTCCTAAAGGTGGGAAAAGGCAATAAAGCTTCATGAAATCAAAGGGAGGGGGATAATTCCCCCATATTGTTTATTTACTTTGCATGCACCTTGCTAGAAATTGAAGTACACATCCCTACTGTCTCACTTGTATCAACTATGGTTCATCTTTGGGGAACTTTTAATTATTATCACCCTTCAACAAAGGAATCATTCAATCCCTTCCTTTGTCCACAACCTTCCTCCTCCTCTATGGAGTACTTGTGTCATACCTCTCACCCTTGACTCGATGAGATGGATTTTGGAAAATGTTCATAATGTTGTTACACACTTTATAGGGAGATAAGGGATCTAAAAATAAGCCTCAACCTCTATGGTCATGATATTGTAGAGAACCAAGGGGATCTCACCTATTAAATCCTTCAATCAGTGTGTTGGAAATCACAATTGGAATCCCAATTGACAGAAATGGAGAACGAATGGAGCACCTATGATGTATATCAAGAAGGTTGCCTACAACTAATGGAGAATAGAGAAACATAAATCAAGACTTCCATGTCCAGTCTTAAGGTGAAGATCATGGAGATGGAAGTGACATGACTTCTTGGTCAAAACTGATGGTGAAAATTTCCAACTTCGTGGGATTCCCCATCATGGAATCTCTTTCATCTAGACTACCATGTACTAGATACACAGAAGAGAAAATGGAGAAAACTTGGTACTAAACCAAAGTCAAATTAGTGGAATACAACTATGAAATTCTAACACAAACTAGTTAGTTTATGTATTATCGTTTTATTTATCTTATAAGCCATTTTTTTAGACAAATTACTTACTACCTCTGGGGTAAAATAACTTTTCTATTTTTGTCTAAATATCTCACAAAACGGAACACCATGTTTGTAGAGATTAGATCATCTAATTTTGTACTTTCTCTAGAACATTTTCCAAGGTTCCACATTGAAGATTTTCCAAATAGATATAATCATTATTGTGAAAAGAAAACATAAGTGCTCCAAGAACAAAATAGTGCCAACCTACAAAGATAGACAAATTGCTTCACAAAAGAGAAGAAAACGCCAAAACTACAATCAAAGTGAAACAAAATTGCAATAATATAAAGTACATGCCATCCCCCCTTCATCACAAACATTGTAGGAAAAATTGGGCCTATGTCAAGTGAATTTAATTAAAAAGTTAGAAACTATAATCTACCCAAGACAAGGTGCCAAGCATCTTGCAATGGAGAGTCTATATGCATAACTCAAAACCTTCCAAAAACCTTCACTTGATATGAGGAAAAAAATAGTGAAGGAAACACAAGGTCAATGAAGATTCCTTTAGTCTAACAATGAGCTCCAAATCACCTCCACTAAAAATGGTGAAACAAACACAAATTTAAAAGTAGCCTAATGGACAAGTGGTGAAAAGTGGTTATAACAAAGCCATAATGTTGTCAACGATCAATCAAGCAATCAAATGGAGTGGGGAGGAATGCATTGATGTACAATCATTGAAACAAGTCAATGAGATCAATTTAAACACGGAATCAAATGTTTCCATGCCTAGTAATCAATCCAACCACAAAAAACCCTCATAAAAGGTATCTATCCAAGATTTTACCTATTATGCCTCTTCTTCAAAGATCTATAAGAAGTATCGTTGGGATATAATTGTCAATGCATGGATGGAGAGTGAAAATGCATTTGATCACAATAATGAGGGGTTGATATGGATGATATGTGGGTAGATAAGATACCATAATTGGTTGATCAACAAGTGCAAGACGTGTTCCTACAAACTAGAATCAAACTCAAGTGTTGGCATGGATAAAATATTGTACGATGAGTTAGATAGTAGTGAATGATCATAAAATTGCAAAATAATATGAGATGAAGCAGCATAAGAAGGCTTTGGTTCATGTGAAATAAGTATTATAGAGGGATTACGTTGCCTTTCAAATGGGGATGAAGTAAAAAATTATCCAATTTCTATGCAAATTGGTCGAGTTTTGGACCAAGTGGGATTTACAATAACTTATGCATGTTTACCAAGTCTGCCACCTTTGTATCCCATCCAATGAAGTAATTTAGAGCTAATGAATTTGGTTTGTTGCTTAAATGCATGAGGCAGTGGCCCATCAATAGCCAACAATGCATGAGAAGATAAATGAAAAGTGGCAAGAAGATTGCTCTTCTCATGAATTGTTAACACAACGAGAAAACAATGCTCATGAGAGGTCAATGATGCTTCTTTCTTATGCTTTAATTTATTCACTTTTAGGATCAGGCTTTGGTTGGGATCCCATAGATTATGGATGGATTTATCTTTTTCAAGAAACTAAACTTAAAGGTTGATGATTATATCTTGTAGTGAAGCAAGAGAATCCATGGAGAGAAATAGAAGTACCTTATTTAATAATTTGAGTCTAAAATACCTCAAAAGAACATGCAACAAATTCTAAGAGGCCAAGAAATCAAAATGGGTACAAAGAACAATTATATTGAACTTGTTGCATAGGAGCTCAAATATGAAATATGTTTACACGAATGACCAGGTATTGAAAAATTACACAATTTCAAAACAAATGTCACTAAAAAGTTATGACCTTGAAAAGGATTCCAAAATGGGGTTTGCAATGTATCTAAAAAGACATTAAAAAATTTGCATGAAAGACAACCAAAAAATGCTAAAAATAACTAAGCCACTATGTAGAGCTTCAAACATTATATGAAATAAAAATTTATTCATTGAAAATACTTCTATATGGCTAAGATATCACCTACATAAGTTGAAGTGTTGATTTAAAAAATGCAACTTTGAGGAGTCTTAAAACATGTGATGATGTAGCAATGTGTATGATGATGCAATATATTGACTGTGCAAATCACTAATGTGGCATTCTAATTATGGACTAAGATGACAAGGTTCAACTATAAACTAATTGGGTAGAGCCATATTGTTGATGTGACAAGTTGACTATGCATGCTCATTGTGGAGGTGTGGTATCAATGACACCATGTGATAGTATGATGTGTGCAATATGGGTGTTGACATGGAAAATTTTGTTGAGCCATGTCAAACTTCGTTACAAGACCACATGGAAATCTTAATGACATTGTAATATGGTGCCATGTATCAATGTGCATCATAGGGTCTGTCATTGAGTTTACATTCTATGTGGGCTATCGAGCATTATCGTCATGTATGGTTTGACCATATGGAAATATTATTTTCTCCAGTTGAGGTGCTTGTCTGCATGTCAGTGCAATCAAGGGTCCATGTGTCAAGAAATGCCAATTGGCAAGGGTTGGTTTCCTTCACTGTTGAGCTCATATGTCAAGGAGGGTCCATGTAGAAGTGACGTGGTGTGTGTGTTGAATATGTGCCACATGTTGTTGCATCACTTGGTGACATGGTGGGACAACAAAATGAGGGTGTGAATGATCCCAATAAAAGAATAAGAGTTGATCAGGTTTAATCCTAAGACCTCATTCAACTTAGTTGTGTCTTGATTTATTCTCACAATAACTAATTGAGTGAATTAAACTTTCTAAATTTAAAAAATATGTTGCTTTGTTTTGTAAAAAAATAAAAATGTACCTTAGAGAAAATGGACAATTCATAATGAGCTAGATCTTTTCTACAAATATAAAGCATTTGGAAGTTGATTTTCGTGAAATAGAAGCCTACCCTAGCTATTTTGATAATTCAAAATGCATCTTTATGATTAGATCTTCCCTAAATGCATTCATTAACATAGATATGAAGAGCACCCACATCTCTTCAAACTTAGATCTAGAAGGAACCATAAGTTTGGTTTTATATCCATTATGGTGGATCTAAAGGACTTCATCAGTAGAAATTTGTTGCGAGGCGTAATCAATAAATCAGAAGGAAAAATTCACAAATACTCCAAAAGCACTTTCTTGATCTTGGAGAAGAGTTAATATTCACATGGATCTAATACCATGTAGGAATTTGGGGATAGTCATCAGATTGAACACCTATGCACTAACTCACACACAAATGAAAGAAGGAACACCATGATTCACATGGTAAAACCCTCCGAGAAGGAAACATTCATGGATCAATAGAACATATTTATTGTTGTGCCTTACATCAAAAGGATTGATGCTCAATGATCTAATTCTTAATTGTTCACTTGCTCATCAAATACAATTAGGACCTTAGTCCAATAAATAAAGCAATCAACTCAAGGATGATTGCCTCATTCATTTATAATTCACTAAACACCTAATTCCTCAAGTTAAAATTACATACAACTTTGGATTATGACAATACAAGATAAGATCATGATAAGTTCACTAAAGTGTGTTAACCCTATCTTGATAATTACAAAGCTTAATTTGAATGATTCCAAGTGCACAAATAATTATTTGTGTGCACAATTCATAAATAATGTGCATGAATAATTATGCACTAAGATTCATTGAACAATGATAGAGCTATGGTTGAATGAAGACTGATTGAACAATGATAGATATATGGTTGCATGAAGACTCATTGAGTTGGTGGACTTGGTATTACTTTCCATTGGAGGTTGTGGTGAGTGTGAAATAAGGATAACTAGGGGAGTTGGATCAACCATGTGCTTGTTCTACTTAGACCTTGTCCACATGGTTATTCAACTCATATAGATTTATTCAGTGAATTTTCAGGTCATGTAGTGACTCAATTATGATACCAATCGTTAGGCCAACAATAGTGTCTAAATTGATAAATGATCAAATTTATCGACTTATGAGGAGCTTCACATCTTAGGAGGGTTATGCTTAACAAAAAATATATATTTGGTTGTAATCTTGAAGAGATGATAAGGGACAATGATATGATTGTCCATGGTGTACATAATGGAATTTAATAGGATTAAATAATGAACCACATAAGCATATATGAACATGTCTTGAGTAAGTGAGAGTGTGCAAAGTAAACAATGCTAACAAAGAATAACATATGCAAAATTTATTAACAAACAATACTAATGATGCATACATAAGTGGATGAAATCCCACACCATGTTCTCCTTAAGTCCATCCATTTATGTTGGTTAGGTTGTACTCTACTTGTAGACCTAACCAACATAATGGTGTAGATAATGGAATTTTATAGGATTAAATAATGAACCAGATAAGCATATAAGAACATGTCTTGAGTAAGTGAGAGTGTGCAAAGTAAACAATGCTATTAGAGAATAACATATGCAAAATTTATTAACAAATAGTGCTAATGATGCATACATAAGTGGATGAAATCCCACACCATGTTATCCTTAAGGCCATCCATTTATGTTGGTTAGGTTGTACTCTACTGATAGATCGATGGTATTTTACCATAACTACCCTAGGTTCAATTCTCAAAGCACCTCATCTGAGTTCTACTTGAGAATTCTCTAAGTGACATATCCTGTGTGTGATAGTCTTGTTGACTTAGCCCCGATTCAATATCACTCCTAATAAATAATAGATTCCAGTAGAAGGGCTCAAGGGATTGGGGGAAAATAAGTCTTCAACTCCAACCCAAAAATAAAGAGTCATGTTATATAAGAAATAAAAATTAAACAATAATTTTGGCAATGATATTTTGCAAAAAAAAAATAAGAAATAAGTCAATGATGAAAGAGAGTAATGCATTATGACTATTTAAGATGAGTATGTTTATTCTTGGTATAAAGATATTAAGTATGATAACAAATATCTATTCATGAGGGCATGAGACAATACATATTTATTATATGTTTAAGATGTAGAATTTATTTATTTTTTCTAAAATGAACAAATATTATATGTTTAAGATGTACAATTTTTTTTTGAATGAGAAAAGTTTGTACCAATATTATGCTCATAACCTTATGTGGAAAAAGATTATAGAGTAGTGCGACAAAGAATAAATGGTGGAGATGATTTTATAATTTTATGTGATATATATTATATATTTATACAAAGATTTTGAGGATAGAGTTAACCCTCCTCTTGAGTGTGTAGTTCAAAGCTTCAATATATTATCCTACTTCAAACAAGTTAAACAATGAAAATAAAGCTAAACAATGAAAATAAAGTACACAAATGGTAGAGGAGCACATTGAAAGATATGTAGCCTAGATATATTTTGAGGCTTCACAAAGTGATCCAAAGACTTATGGATCTAGGGGTATATTATTTCTAGCTAAGACTCACTCCTTTAAGTTCAAAGTAGAAGTGGGGCTTGGCTCTAATAACTTAGCTAAGTTGGTGTCTCTTTGATTGACCCTTTTGTTGGCTATAGAAAAAAGGTGTAAATTTTTTTTCTTTTTTGGGGGATTCTCTTCTTGTGATATAACATGTGTAAAAACAGTTTATGTTGATGAATTATATTCTTCAACCCTTACTTGAAGAGATATTTGGCTTAATCTAGGCTTTTGATCACACATCCTTTCTACATGTCTATAGGGAAAAGAATCAGGTTACTGATGTTCTATCAAAGGAAGGTTTACAACTAGTATGAGGTGAACAGATCATCTAGAAACATGTGGGTGGTTATGTCTATGAATATTCCCATCCTCCCTTTATTTAACAATTCCATGATGTTGTTTTGAGAGCATCTCAATGTTCTATTTGTAATTTAATTCTATCTAATATTTTTAATGGGAATGTGTAGAGACATATGAACTAGTGAATGCTTTCTAAACTACTTTTTTTTTTGGGATTTAGGAGATCTTACTTTAAGGAATCATGGGTTGGCACAGTTCTGTTCACGCATCTTATATGCTTTATTGGATCTTTTTTTAATGTTGTAAGCAATGAATTTTATTTTTAATTGATAAAATTATAATCATTTTTTGCATAAAAAAAATAAAAAATAAAAAAATAAAAGAATTTGTACAAAGAATATGATAGCTCACTTAATTTTCATGATGGTATTTAATGTTGGTGTAGGCTAAGTGCATAATTATTATCTATTTTTGTTTTGTTTTTAGGTTCACTATATTAACTTGATCCAACTGAATTGTTATATTGCATATATAATAATCGATCCTATTCAAGTTGATCATTGCTTCTATCATTTGTGTGGTTTGTTTAGGTTTTGATGTGGCAATTTGAGTTGTTAGCAAATTAATACAATGTATTGACTATTGTTGGCACTAAGTTAAATGTTCTATACCAAAGTGGTCTAGCACATAGATCATGAATGTTCTATCCCAAGGTAGTCTATCTCATAACCAAGGTTAGTGTTGTTAGCTCGAAACTAATCATGTACATCTAACATAGTTGCAGTGTTCCTACAAAATATATTTTGCATATACTTTTACATAGAAGATGAAATTGCACTCTTGTTTCAACCAATCAAAGTGTTTTCAATTTAAATTTAAAGCTCCAACGCTTTAACCTACATTTGGTATTATTATATATTTTTTTATAGTGAAGAGTGAAAAATAAAAACAATACTCTCTAATATCAATGCTTGCATTGATAATGTTAATTTCTTCCTCGATACACTAAAAATATGTGTTTGACTCAAAAGATTATCGCAAGTTATTGTTGTTAAATGTAATGGAATTTAGCTACATAAAGAGGGAAGCATGGAAAATAATCTTCTTTATAAAAATGAGGATATATTAAACAATTCCATCTTTGATAAGAGATTATAGTGATGATGATTATTGTTATGCAACAAGGTTTATTAAATAAATAAATAGAATTATATTAAATGATTTTTAGAGTTTTTTTTTTTATATTTAAATATATTGGAAATGAATATGTCTATTATAAGACTAAATGTTTTGAAAAATAATTAAATAGTAAGATTGGATAAAGTTATGTTTTCTATTATTAAAAATACTACATATTAAAAGAAACATTGTTCACACTTAAATTTTTTAATCAAAATTTTAAAAAATTTCCACATCCTACATTTTACATAGGTTATTGAGAAAAATAAATAAACATAAGCTATGAAAACTATGAAAGTAAGCATAGGAGTTGAAAATGCTCAATGAAAATGAATGTAAAGCTCAAAATATAGAAAGTAAACATCCCTATAGAACATCCTTATAGAATGTCAAGCAAAGATGACATCATTATCACAAATGAGTCTTTTTATTGAAATTATTTAGTTATAAAAAAATACAAAAATGTGTTTGCAAATTAATATAAAAATATAAAAGATCTTCTAATTTTTTTATTTTTTATTTTTGTGTAAAATGAAACTTGATTTTATTCTTAATGTTTTAGGAGTAAAAATAAGATTATAAAACTGTCTCATAAATATTTAAAAAAATGATTAAAGAAGAGAAAAATATCTTGTAATTAGATACTTTTGTTGATTTCTATAATTATGAATTTTATTTTTGCATTAATATGATACAAATTGCATTGTTATTATGATTTTATGAAATTTGATTATAGATTTTCACAATAAAATTCTGATTAGACTTTCACCAATACCTATATTAACTTTTCAATAAAAATCCAATTGTTAAAAATAAAATTAGTAAAATATTAACTATAAACATAGCATATTGTATAAACAAATTCCAAAAGAAAAAGATGTCATTAAATTAAGAATTAGTTAATTTAAAATATTTAAAATATTACCAAGTATTTTCTCTCCTTTATAACTAATATATATTTACTATTATTATTGAATATTTTCTATCTATTATTAATGAAGTTTAGACTTAAATAAAGTCACAATGCATAATAAAATTGGCATAATATTAATTTTATAACTTTGTTTATAATTATAGAATTTAGATGTAAAAATATTTAGGTAAAATATTTCCTTATAATCTAATTAAAGTTTTCAATCATGAAAGTGAAGTTGGGCAATGAAAATAGAGTATTGTTATAATGAAAATAGATGATATGTACTGGTTGAGTCAAGAGACAAACATGCCTAAGAGAGAAACATGGATCACCCCTGCGTTATGCAAGTTCAAAACTAAATAATGTGAAAGTAAAGTATTTTCTAATTCTTTGCAATAATTAAAGTTTTCAATCATGAAAAGTGAAGTTGAGGAATGAAAATAGAGTATTGTGAGTCAAGAGAGAAACATGGATCATCCCTGCGTTATACAAGTTCAAAACTAAATAATGTGAAAGTAAAGTATTTTCTAATTCTTTTCAGTAATTTTTATAGTTTTGTTTTTATTTTCATTTGTAAAATTATAATATAAAATTTTATTAAAATTATAATAAAAATTTATAAAACATCAATTTGAAATGAGAATAATTCATTTATAATAAACTCACTTCAATTATTGTTACATTGAAACATCACTATGAAACCATGATGGTTGATTTTTGAGAATGTTATTCAAATAAGTGTCACATTGGTTCGACATTTGAAAATGATGCTTAATAGTTTAAGTTTCTTAATTAAGAGTTAGGTCTCAAATAATATAATAACAAATTTAAATAAAATAAAATAGATATATTTTTTTATTATATAAAAATAATTAGTTTTAAAATTTATATTTAAGAAATTTTATATTATTTATTTTATTTAATAATGATGTTAAGTTTTAGTTAAATCATTGGAAAATAAAAGATTAGAGGATAAAAGAAAATTAAGATATTATAAGGAGGTGATCAACCCTATCTTGAAGATCAAAAGTATCTCTTTATTTTGACTAGATTTAAAAATAAAATAAATTTACTAAAATTAGAACTAATTCTCATGAGCTACATAGTGAGACTAGGGCTTGGACACCATGGCATGAAAGAATATGTCACCTTTGTGACACCCAGAAAGGATGAAAAAAACTTTTGCTTGGAATGCCCTGCATATACCCAAATTAGATCTCAATTTCAAAATATGTGTCATAGTATAGACCTTCCTAACCTTCTAAGTCATCAAAACTATAGTAATCTTGGAACACTCCTCTTAATGTTTTTTGAGCATCTAAATACCATTATAAAGAAATCTAAGTAATTTCTTACCTTTCTTAAGGTCCTATAAACCAATTTTGGTCTCAATTAACATTAACCATCATCATCATAAAATCATTTTATATAAATTTACATAAAATTCATGTAAATTGACCATTATTGTTATCCATAATATCATCACACAATTCTAAAATACCCAATATAATATAAAATTTATATTTAATTAATTTTATATTATTCATTTTATTTAAAAAAACCCATAGTATAAAATCATTTTATATAAAATTTATGTAAAGTGATTATTAAATATATTTCGTTGAACTATTTGGAAGGTTACATTATCGTTATCCATAATGTCATCAAACAATTATGAGGAACGAAGTATGCTATGAAATCATTTTATATAGATTTACATAAATGGAAGGTTACATTATCGTTATGCATAATGTCATCAAATAATTATGAGAAACCCGATATGCTATAAAATCATTTTATATAGATTCACAGAAATTGATCACTAAATACATAATATATTTCAACTATTCATGTAAATTCATCAGACAATTATGAGGAACCAGTATGCTATAAAATCATTTTATATAGATTTACATAAAGTTGAAGTAAATTGATCACTAAATATATTTCAACTATTCATGTAAATTCATCGCTAAATATATTTAAATATATTTAACCTGTTGTGGAACGTACGTGGACTTTGTAAGGTGGTGTTGATGGGATTGGACTTAGTGGGGGAGGTGACGAGGAGAACGGACATAAGTGCGCGGTGGTGTGAAGGGATAAGCATTTACTCAGAACATGAATACGATACATAATTTCGCCATTCAAGTCACTTAAAGTATGTGGTCTCTTTGAAACATGTTGCTATCAATCAAGCTCTCTCGCTTTCTCCCACCAAGAATCTAAGGGTGCGAAAGACTTCCCTCAAGCTCTCTCGCTTTCTCCCACTAAGAATCTAGTGCACTTAAAAGGGTGCGAAAGACTTCCCTGCCAGGCGATGCAGAACGTTTATCACTCCGTTGCTATTTAGCAGAGAGAGTTTGCGGTGGGTTTATGGGAGATAGATTCATACAAGAAGCTCATTTGGTAGAGGTAATCCCAGTTGAATTCTTGGTCTCAAATTTCCTTAGCTTTCAAATACGTTCAGGTCCAATATATTTGTAGTATTTGATTCAAATGATATTGAGTTTGATTCTACTTACAGAGGATTGGGATTAATGGCTCCGACGACACCAAGGCCTGTGATAACTGTGGATGTGTGGAAGAAGCCATGGGAGCAGGAGAAGCCTCTACACAACAGATGGCATCCTGAGATTCCCCACGTTGCACAAGTTGTGGAAGGAGAAGTTTTCAGAGTCGAGACAGTTGATTTTAGTGGGGGTGCAATTAAGGACAACGATTCTGCAGAGGATATCAAGTTCTGTGATGCGTCCATAGTAATATTCTACATTGAACCCACTTATTTCCATTAGTTTTCTTTGTGAATTAGACCTCTACAATTGCATTTAAAATCTTCAATTGCATGAGAGAACAAGCATTTCATTGATCTGGAGCCATGATTTTGGATGCAAAACAAACTGGCAGGCACACTACCTTAGTGGGCCAATCAGGATTATAGACCCATCAGGTGCTCCTGCAAGGCCTGGCGATCTTCTTGCTGTTGAAATCTTGGATTTGGGTGCACTTGCTGGAAATGAATGGGGATTCACTGCATCATTTGATAGAGAGAATGGTGGGAGTTTTCTAACTGACCATTTTCCCAATGCAACAAAGGCTATCTGGTACTTTGAAGGAATTTTTGCATATTCTCCTCATATTCCAGGTATACAGAACTTTTTCCTTCTGCAGCACTTGACTTATTAGTAATTTGTTTCAAGGATACTACCTAGGAAATAAAGACGAGGACTTTTAAACTTATTGGTCAGATTAGATCCTTCCAACTATACATGTAAAACATGCTGGTAAAGACCTCCCAAGTTATGGTGAGAAAATGGGTGCCCAATAAGCATGTAGTTATATTTTGGGCCCCAAAGCTTCACTAGCTCCCTAAGAAAACAGATTATCATCATGTTTCCTCGGTTTTGTTTTTGGTAGTTAAAGCCCCATATTTTTACTTAAGAGAGTGCGGAACTCCATACAAGATCTGCTTTTCAATCAAACTAACTTCAGCTAAGAGCCACGATAGAGTACTCAGGCAACTTCAGGACTGTCATCTTTAAGTTATTCATTGCCTATGCAGTGGATTATCTTTGTGCATCTAAGGAAATCTATATGGCAATCTCGAATCCCTATTGCAGATTCTTCTCTAAAGGTGACTGCCATGTAGCTGTCACTATTCCGTGTAACAGCTAAGTGTTTCTTACATGACTCCTGCGTCTTCTCCCCGCATATAGTTACAAGCAGAAGACTACAGATTTTAGTGTCTTGGATAATTATCACATATGTAATAATAACAAGTAGGGTCGTTCTCAATAGCATGATTCTTTTCTTGTAACTCACTTAGAATTTTAATTAGCTTCCATGTGGCAGGTGAGGATGCTTAATAAGCAACGTAACAAAATGTTGAGAACTATTCCCTAGTTTTGTAGGCACTCTGCATGGCATTTGTGGTATGTTCTTCTTGTGAATCCCGTTCTTTCCTCTGGAACGCTGGATGTAATGTAAATTTTGATAATTTAGAGAGTTTTATAGCTTGGACTTTCATAGACACTGAAGTTTGTGCTAAGCTTCTATTGCTTAGGAAGTATACCATGGGATATACCATGCTGCTGTGAGGGACATGGGTGTTGATGAGAACCATGGACTCTTCTTTCACATAGATAGTTGGCCAAACTGGACTCCTTGGACCTTGAGGCACTGTTCTGAAGGGAAAGGGGGTGTCTGTGTACGGTTGTGTTGGAAGGAAGAGGTTTTTCCATATTCGAGAGCTAGTTGAGCTGCCCGGAATTCTATCCTTGGAATAACAAGGCCCATCTAAGTTGTACACTGGGTTGGGACTGTGTTTGAGAGCTCCAGTTGGCAAATCTGCCTTTGTCGCTTCATTGCCTGGCTTGGGGGTGGCACCTACACAAGCTGGTGCCTATGGTTGGGACGAAAAACACTCCTATGGAGCTATTTTCCCCAAGTGCTTCACCATTAGATTAGTAACTCTATCATTGTTTTTTCCTCCAAGGAAAAAAATCTGTAATTTTATTTATATAAAACAAAATTACATTGTCATATGCCTCAAGGCATTCAAGAATCAAAACTAAGGGTTTTGTAGTCAGATGGAGCAAAAACTCTGCATACATACCTTATATATCAGTGAGCTATATCAGAAAAAAGATAGATGTTCCTTGACTTAGTAGGACATTAATTACACCTTTCAATATCCAGATCATAAAATTGTCCACTATCATGAATCTTTGAGTTGTATCTTAAAAAGAATATGATTGTCCCATGATTTAAATAGACAAAGTTACATATTTCAAAAGTCCAATCTGCAATCTGTCCACTGTTAGAAAAAAGGAAATTATATCCATGGTGCATGAGGGAGATGTAATGTCTCCCACCTCTTGATGAAGAGGGTTGGAGAGACTCAATAGTCTAGTCATCCCCACTACACTGTAGTCTCATGCACTATGGGGAGAAGTCAACTAAACTCAACATTATAATATTAAGTTGACTTGGAAAAGAAAAGGTAACTCAATGAAAGAATGGAACACGTGAGGGTAAGCTAGGAGTTAACCGTGGGGGTTAACTAACTCAACAGAGAAACAAATTGGAGGTATAAAGGAAAGGCAAGGGCGCACCTCTCACTCACCTTTGGATTATTATTGCATTTTGCTTTTGGGCTCTAGAGCACAACAGTTTTGAGGGTTTTGAGAATACAAACCCTAGGGGACCACTTGGTGGTGAAAGATCCCACCTCTCTTGTTCCAAGCTTGGTCTCAGGGATGCAATACTCCACCCACACCATTCTACAACAGCTACAGGTACCATCTTCCATCCAGGGCAGCAGCAGGGCGTAACTTGGAGGGTTTCCAACAAGGGGGCGCACCATTGATTGAAGGAAGTTTCGATCCAAGAGTTTGAGAAGGCTTTTGGACATTTGGACACTTGGGTTTTCTCTGCAGGGCCTTGATCATCATTTCTAATACATTTTGAGAGAGCTATACTTGCCATTTGATTTCCTGAAGCATTGGCAAGATTTGGAGAAAAGGAAAGCACTATTGGAAAGTAGATCTACTCAGTTTGAAAGGGCAAAACTTCATATCTCAGCCAGAGACTTCACCAAGGGGTTCACCTTGCCTCGTTCTATCATTCCGGAGAGTTTCAGAGTGTTTGGAGGTCTCCATCAACAGGGCCGAATTATTGGGTCTTGGCAGTCTTCAGGAGGGCGCAGTTTAGTTTGGAGTTTCAACATTTGGAGGAGCAGATCTTGGTATTTCAACTTGAGACTTCAGGAGGGGGTTTACCTTGCCCTGATCTACCATTCCACAAAGTTTTGTGGCATTTGAGGGCTTCTAGCAGCAAGGCCGAAATATTGGATCTTCACAGCTATCTAGGAGGGCATAACTTCAGCCAGGGGGGTTTGGACTTGACCCTGGAAGGAAATAAGTTTATCTTGTATTGTTCTTCAGCTTGTATTCAGCCTTTGGAGGTTTGTATCTTCATATCTTGAGCATTTTGTAGCAGCTCATATTCCAGCTAGAGGATCTATCTGATATTATTCCAGATCTGCAGTCTTATTGTATCAGGTTTTCTCACATTATCTAAATAAAGGTCAAATCTACGTTGTTTGATTCCATATCTGGTGTTTCTTGCTATCTCTTGTATTTCTGTATAATGCATCTTCAGATCTATGTTCACATGCTTGATAACTGAATACACAAACCCTAAAACGCAACTCCAAGAGAAAACCTGCAGACACACATCCAAACAACAATTAACAGAGAGAAGTTAGTGTTCCCAGCGAAAAATTTGGCTTGCGAACATTACAGTGGCATCGGAACGTTCATCCTCCCAGCTAGTGGGGATTAGCGCATGCAGAAGTTCAGTGGTATCTATATGGGCAGACATAGGAAGCAGACAGGCGAACTAGAGGCAAACATGGAGGGTTCAGGTGAGGACAGTGAGCCACAAGTCCTAGCAAGCTTTGCAAAAGACTTATAGCAATCTATACTTCAGAGAGAGAGTGCATTGGTGCACCATTTACAGGAAAACTAGGAGGTTGTGCGCAGGGGTCAGAATTAGTTGAGGGAGACCTTGGAGAGGGTAAATTCCAGTCAGGATAAGATCTTGCATGTCCTATTACATTTGACTCATGGAGGAAAGGGGCCCGAAATATATACAAACATAGAGGCTAGTGGATCTCATGGAGGGACTAGACACCAGCAGGAGCACATTCCACATTATCACACTGAGGGATACAACTATGGAGGAGGGGCACCACAGGGACAGACACACAGTAGGACCACCCCTAGACCCTACCTACCTTCATTCTTGGATAACCAGACACAACCAGACTACCCAGACGAGATTGAGGACAATTTCGCACAGTATGCCAGGGAGTATAATTCACTGAGCGCAGGGATCCAAGGGAAGATCACACTGGAGCAATATTGTGGGATTAAATTCAGGGGTAAGCCCAAGCCTTATCACGGGAATAACTATGAACTAGAGCGCAGAGCTGGTAAGATGAAAATCCCATACTTTGATGGATCTTCCAAGGTGAATGCATAGGCTTGGGTGCAAAAACTTGATACGTACCTACAACTTAACCCAATGAGAGATATGGATGCCATCAAGTTTGCCACTATGTACTTGGAAGCCAAAGCTCATCATTGGTGGTACCATGGGTTAACTACATTAGGCCACAACCAGATCGTGGCTTACACAGACTTCACACAGAGGCTTATAGACAGGTTTGACCAAGGGGATCCAGAGATACATTTCAGAGAACTCACCCAACTCAGGCAGACAGGAACACCAGAGGTATATATAGAGGAGTTTCAGAGGATAACAGTTATGGTATAAGATGTGTCTCAAGCGAGACTCATGATTCTCTTCATAGAGGGGTTGATGGAACCCTTAAGGGGTTGGGTGAAGGCTTTCAAGCCTACCAACATACAGGATGCTATTTGGAAGACAAGGGATTTGGGCTCAGCAGCGAAATCTAGATTTACCCCTAGACCACCTCTAAACACAGGAGGAAGAGACCAAAGACCTCCCATGAACCAAGGAGGGAGAGACCAAAGACCTCCCATGAACCAAGGAGGGAGAGACCAAAGGGGGTTTGGCAGAGGCAGGGGTAGAATGGATGACAACACTAGAAGGGAACTGAGGAGAAAACAATTGTTCTATACATGCAAAGAACCTTGGGATCCCACCCACAAATGTATGGGTAGAGGCAAGGCACACTACATTGAAGTAATTTCTGATAATGAGGAAGATGAAGGTTATGGCCACCTTCAAAACATAGAGGCAGACACCACCGAAAACGCAGAAGATGAAGATGCAAGTCACAACTTTACAACAGAGGAGAAGGTAACATTGGCATCCATCAGTGGGGTACCCAAATTCAACACCTTCAGGATGAGAGGGGTGCTACAGGGACAAAGTTTCGGTTCTCATTGATGGAGGTGCTTCACATAATTTCATAGACTCGGCCCTACTACAAAGAAGACACATACCCACTGCTGAATTTGAAGGATTCAAGGTGGAGGTAGCAGGAGGGTGCACTATGCCCTGTGACAGGTATATTCCGGGAATGAAGCTTACATTGGGCAGACATGATTTGGCACAAGACTTCTATGTGATGGACCTTCCAGACACTAATATCATCCTTGGGGTTCAGTGGCTTAGTACGTTGGGGCCAATCACTACCAACTACAAGAACATGGAGATGTCCTTCACCAAGGAAAGTGGGAAAAAGGTAGTTCTCAGGGGCATGTCAGGAAACACCCCTAGGGTGGTTACAACAAAGCGCATGGAGGCCATTTTCAGAAGAGAAGACATTACATTTGCTGTTGAATGTAGAATATCAGTACGAATGGATAGGAAAGGGGAGATTCATTATTCACCAGAGATTCAGAGGATCATTAACAAACATAACAAAGTTTTTGGACCCATTCCACCAGGAGCACCACCAGATAGGGGGTTTGAGCATATCATAGAGTTGGAAGAGGGAGCGAAACTTGTCATCACCACTCCCTATAGACACCCAAAGAAATACAAAGACGAAATAGAGAAGGCTATCAAAGAACTACCAGACATGGGCCACATTAGACCGAGTTCCAGTCCTTTTGCATCTTCAGTGGTACTAGTGAAAAAGAAGGATGGGACCATGCGCATGTGTATTGATTACAGGGCATTGAACAAGAAGACAATTAAGAACATGTATCCCATTCCAAGGATTAATGAGCTATTGGATGAGATTCATGGGGCTGTTTACTTCACCAAGATTGACTTACGCTCTAGCTATCATCAGATCAAGATGAGGGAGTAGGATGTGAACAAAATTGCTTTCAGATGTCACTGCGGTCACTATGAGTTCTTAGTGATGCCATTTGGATTGACCAATGCACCGGCCACATTTCAATCTTGCATGAACAATGTCTTCAACAAGCAATTAAGGAAGTACCTCTTAGTATTCTTTGATGACTTGTTGATCTATAGTCGGACTTGGGAGGAGCATATTAATCATGTAGAACAGATTCTGGCCATTATGGAAGGTCAATCCTTGTATGCAAAGGAATCCAAATGTGAATTTGTAATGATAGAGGTCCTCTATTTGGGACACATCATTGGGGTAAAGGGGTTACAGGTACACCAAGAGAAGATCCAAGCTATACTTGACTGGCCCACACCTAAGACTCTTACATAATTGAAGGGGTTTCTTGGCATTTGTTGCTACTACAGGAGGTTTGTCAAAGGTTTCTCACAGCTTTGTGCACCCTTAACCGATTTTACCAAGAAAGGAGCATTCAAATGGAGTTCAGAGGGACAGTTGACTTTTGACAAAATGAAAAAGGTAATGAGTACGTGCCTAGTCTTAGCTCTACCAGGTTTCGCACTACCCTTCACAGTGGAGTGTGATGCCTCCAAGGAGGGCATTGGAGCAGTGCTTATGCAGAAAAGGCACCCTATTGTCTATGAGAGCTGAAAACTGAGGGGTCCTGAGCTTCTTTATACCATCTATGACAAAGATATGTTGGCCATCATGCATGCATTGGCTAAGTTCAGGCAATACTTGGTAGGAGCGAAATTTGTGGCGAGGACAGATACAGTCTTAAGTACGTTTTGGATCAGAAGGACTTAAATGAGAGACAACAGAAGTGGGTTAGCAAGATACAGGCTTATGATTTTGACATTGAGTTCGTCAAAGGGAAGAATAATGTAGTGGCAGATGCATTATCCAGGAGGCCATCGGTTTATGCTATGACCGATATCTCAGTTGACTGGAAGACCCACCTCTTAGTGGAATACTCAAAGAACCAATTTGCATGTCAATTAATGGATGGATAGGTACAGGATGACAACTTCAGAATAATGGATGACATCATCTACTACAAGGGCCGAATTTTCTTGGTTCCTGAGTCAGCCTTTAAAGCCAAGATACTACAAGCATGCCATGATTCACCAGTGGCCGGACATCAAGGATTTGTCAAAACATATCGACAGGTAAGGGAAAGATTTTCTTGGAAAGGGTTGAAGGAAGATGTGATGTGCCACATCAAGGAATGCACTAATTTTCAGGTAAACAAGGATGGGCACACACATCCAGTAGGATTATGACAACCTCTACCCATCCCATAACACAAATGGGAAAGCATCTCTATGGACTTCATCACAGGATTGCCCAAAGCACAGGGTAACGATTGTATTTTTGTAGTGGTGGACAGGTTAACTAAGTTTGCACACTTCTTCTCCATTGCCACAGACTTCAGTGTAGCACAGGTTGCAGATTTGTTCTTCAGGGAGGTTTTCAGACTACATGGTTTACCCAAGACCATTGTGAGTGACAGGGATAGCTGATTCATGATCACTTTTTGGCAGGAATTATTCAGGTTGGTTGGTACGGCCTTGACCCCTAGCACTAGTTACCATCCTCAGACTGATGGTCAAACAGAAATAGTCAACAAGTGGGTGGAAGGCTACCTCCGAAATTATATATCAGGGCAGCAACAAAAAGCATGGGTTAGGTGGCTTCATTTGGGAGAATACTGCTACAACACCACTCATCATATGTCTATTGGTATGACTCCATTTAGAGTCTTATACAGTTATGACCCTCTCTCCTTTGTAGAGATTGTCTTTGGTGACAGCAGGGCTCCTATGGTGCAGGATTGGATTCAGCAGAGTTAGGATATACTCAGAGAACTGAAGGATCACCTGCAAAGGGCACAAAATCAACAAAAGGTCTAGGCAGACAGGCACAGAGTAGAGTGCACATTTGAGGTTGGTGATTTGGTTTACTTGAGGCTCCAACCGTACAGACAAGCATCCATCAAAAGAAGTGGAGTAGAAAAGCTCCAACCCCGATTCTTTGGACCTTATAGGGTCAATAGGAAGGTAGGGGCCGTGGCACATGAGCTTGATCTTCCACAGGGCAGCAAAATACACAATGTTTTCCATGTATCATACTTGAAGAGAGCCATAGGCCAACACATCACTCCAATTGAGGAACTACCGTCCTTAGATGAAGAAGGGAAATTGATATTGATACCAGAAGAGATATTGGAGGTTCGTGAGAAGAATCTAAGGAGGAGGAGCATCAAGGAATACTTAGTCAATTGGAAGGACTTACCCATTGAGGATGCTATTTGGGAGAGTGAACAGGTATTACAAGAGACAGGTTTAGAATTGCTTGTGGGCAAGCAATTTCTAGCAGGGGAGACTCTAATGTTCCCCACCTCTTGATGAAGAGGGTTGGAGAGACTCAGTAGTCTAGTCATCCCCACTAGAGTATAGTCTCATGCACTATGGGGAGAAGTCAGCTAAACTCAACATTATAATATTAAGTTGACCTGGAACAGAAAAGGTAACTCAATGAAAGAATAGAACATGTGAGGGTAAGCTAGGAGTTAACCCTAGGGGTTAACTAACTCAACAGAGAAACAAATTGGAGGTATAAAAAAAAGGCAAAGGCGCACCTCTCACTCACCTTTGGATTATTATTTCATTTTGCTTTTGGGCTCTGTAATGTTCCCAAGCCATTATGTCAGGAACATCACGTTTTTGGTTGTCTTTTTAAACTTTTATTGGTTGTGGCATTTCGTCAAACACTTTTCTTATTGTGAATATTTAGGTTGCGCTTAGGGTTTACTGATGTGTTATATATGTGTTTGAAGCAACAGACAAGAAGATAAGCCATGTAACATACCTCAACCATATGCAAGATGATAGACAAACCAAAACACTGCAGATCTGATCTTTATTTCATAACAATAAGCAAGAACTTGATACAATGAAATGCCAATTTGGAATGCACATCAGATGGCTCCAATAAAGACAATAGAAGATAGGAGATGCTACAGAATGCTCCAATAGAATATGCCACAAGCCTTCGAAGGCCAAATACTCACTGAAGACCCATGCAAGAGTAGATCTGGGCCGTAAGAAATGCTAAACCCTCAAGCTGGAAGATGCCAAACCCTGCTTGTCTGGTGGTCTCGGCCTAGCCGTAAGAAATGCTAAACCCTAAACTAGTGTTGCAAACATCGGCATCGGAAAAATATCGCCGAGGGTTTGAAAACGAAAATATTGGCAACATCGGGGAAAATATCAAAAAATATCGGAAAATGTCGTAAGAATGAAAAACATTGTTGTAAGAATGAAAATATCGGAAAATATCGTTGACCTTGATTTTGAAGATAATATCGCCAACATCGAGATGTTGGTAACACTGCCCTAAACACTCATGTCAGGTGGTCTCGGCCACTCCCCATGTCCTCAACCACTGTCTATCTCTCCTCATGCTACTGTCCATGACAAAAGTGTTGGGAAAGGATAACAACGACATTTGTAGCTGACCGTAGGGCTGAAAAATACCACCTGCCTTGGTCAATCCCAAGGATTCGACCAAAAGCACGTTTACCGGTACCCATGATAACTGCTCGCCTGTAGTCATCACTAAACCCCAATCATCAGGTACAACCGGAAGTAACTCCTCTAAGTGCTGCTCAACCAAACTCCATCTCTCATCTCCCCTACAACTGCTGAAATGGTGAAGGTGATCTCTCACAACTATGGGTTGTTGCAAAAGAGTGACATCTGCATACTTCCCTAAGTGTATCTCCTCCATGCAAGGAAATATACCTCTCTGAATCTCACCGTACATCTCGTCATGTCTCTGTGAGCTACTACTCCTCACTGTATGCTCCAGCATACTCATTTTGTCTCTCGTAGACTCATGCTGCATCGTAGATCCTGGGCGTACTGTTGGATCAACCTTTACATGGAGGTCAACTGCTCTTGGAACACAAATGGAAGTGTCCTCCATCAACTGGTGCTCCTCTGCTAGATCACCAACATTCTCTAGCAACGTGACTGGGTGATACATCTGAGTGTCCACTAAGACAGCTGACGTGGATCTTTGACAAATCTCCTCAGGAGGCTCCTCTGATCTGTACTCTGATTCTTGAAGGGTTATCTGTGTGTTTCTCAAGAATCCTCGCGTGCTCTCCAACTCTTGAGTGAGTCGATCCATCTCCAACTCCTGCTCCCTCAAGGCCCTGTGATACAACTCGCCAATCCCCAGTAGGTAGTCCCTGTCTGTCATCAACTGCTGGTAGTCAATCCTCATCATAGACACTCTCTCCTTGAGAGTGTGAAAATCATCCATGGCAAATCCCTCATCTGAACTACCATGTGCCACTGATGCTCTCCAACAGTAATCTGCCATCAATGCCTACATGTCATCACTGCGCCTGGTGGCTGCCGTGATCATATCCTCATTGACTCTCAACTGTGCTACTAAGTGGTGTGACTCCTGATCACAGTCATGCTGAGGTGCCACCTCATACCCCTCACTGCTAGTGTCAACTCTAGAATCCCCAAAAACACTCTCTGCATAAGATAACGTGCTAAACTGCCCACTGTCTATTGTGTTGCTGGGTCCTCCTGTGTGCCACTGCATCCCATCACTAGATGCTATCTCCCTCTGAATCACACTGTATCCTGTATGAGCAGCCGTATCCTCCTGTGCACTCACCCTGCCATCTGTGCCTGGATCCCATATAGATGTGTCCAGACACATGCCATGGTCATCCCGACTAACAAGGAGTGCGCCCTCATCACTGCAGGCCGATCCTGGATTAAGTTCTCCATCAACCTGTCAATCTCCACAATCTGCTCAACTAATGGAGTCTCCAAAAGATGTGACTCAATCTCCTCATGCGGATCTGTATGTGTCAGGTCAACTGTCCGTACGTCTTATACCTCCTCCTGGATCTGTGGATCTACATGTCCTTGGTGTGAATCCCTCACACATGGCTCCTCCATCACATCTGAAATGCCACTGATATCCTCCTGTGACGTGGCTATCATGGGTGTTTGAAAAGACAACAGATGTGTCACGACCACCATAGGAAGTTGGTCATCTGTAGGTGCTAACACATGTGAGTCCTCACTAGTGTCACCACTCTGCTGGGGTGTAAGGTCATTAACAATATGTGATATGTCTGCTGAAATGCATGTGCTGTCATCTTGCTCCTCCGATTGTCTATCCACTACACAAAGGTCACCATCCTCCTCAAGCGCGCTAGTATCATCAACCTCTGTGCAAGAGTCACTATCACTAGCCTCTGTGCAAGAGTCACTATCATCATTAGACTGCCCCAAATCCGCATCTATCGCTCCATCCTCACACACCTCGTCATCACTGTCATAGTGTGCCTCAACAATGTGCTTTTGATCCTTACCCCTGCACCTATGATCTGGTTCCCAAGGCACCTTGCAACTGTAGCAAAGCTGCGTGTTACTAATGGGTGTGGGGTCACTATGTTCTTCCAGCCATCTAGCTGTTGCTCTTCTCTTTTTATCTGCTACAATGATCCCATGTAAAACATCCTCTTCGCTCCAACTGGGATTTCGTAAGGCTAAATACCGTGGAAAGGTTATTTGAGCCCTAGTTTCCTTGCTAAGGCCGGAATATATTATCTCCAAGTATGTTATCTCTAAGGATATCTCATCCATTTCTTCTAGGCTCTGTATGCATGTGCTAATTCCCACTGGCTGGCAGGAATCTAAGCTCTGATACCACTGTAATGTTCCCAAGCCATTATGCCAGGAACATCACGGTTTTGGGTGTCTTTTTAAACTTTTATTGGTTGTGGCATTTCGTCAAACACTTTGCTTACTGCAAATATTTAGGTTGTGCTTAGGGCTTACTGATGTGTTATATATGTGCTTGCAGCAACAGACAAGAAGATAAGCCATGTAACATACCTCAACCATATGCAAGATGATAGACAAACCAAAACACTGCAGATCTGATCTTTATTTCATAACAATAAGCAAGAACATGATACAATGAGATGCCAATCTGGAATGCACATCAGATGGCTCCAATAAAGACAATAGAAGATAGGCGCTGCTACATAATGCTCCAATAGAAGATGCCACAAGCCTCCGAAGGCCAAATACTCACTGAAGACCTGTGCAAGAGTAGATCTGGGCCGTAAGAAATGCTAAACCCTCAAGCTGGAAGATGCCACGCCCTGCTGGAATGCTGAAGCTCCTCAATAATTCGGCCCAACTGAAGGAAGCCTCTAAATGAGTCCAAAATGAGTGGACTAGTAGATCGGGTCACTGCAAGAACAACCTAGGTGCTCAAATCTCCAAGATCCCTCACAAATCTTGTGGATTTGAATCTCCTCCAAGGAATGGTAAGCCCCCCTGGATGCTTGAAACCCTAGATAATTCAGCCTCCCTCCTAGAGACCTCCAACGACTCCACCAATCCACTAGAATGATAGATTGGGGCACGACAATGAAAACCCAAGTGTTCAACTAGGCAAAATACCTGCTAGACCCTTAGATCTAGCCACCCTCCAAAGAATGGTGCGCTCTCCTCTTAGGGAAATCGTCCCACTCTCAAATGCAAATCAATCCTCCATAAGAAAACCTCTGAAAACATCCAATAATGATGCTATGCTACCTGCAAGGAAAACCCAATACCTGGATTCCCAAAAGCTCTTATCCTCGGCTAGAACGAATCCTCCCTCAATGGATGGTGCGCCCCTCTTGCTGGAAACCCACAACTGGTGCACCCTCTTTCTCTCTGCACCTATAACTGATGTAGAATCCTCCTGCAACTGAGTAGATCTGGAACTAGAATGGTGTGGGAGAGTATTGCATCTCCGAGACCAAGCTTGGGACAAGCTAGGTGGAATCTTTCACCACCGAAT
>ML787161.1:0-19254 GCA_009831015.1 Picea engelmannii
CATTCCCTTAGCATTAAAGCTAAATTCTAACTTATCATCTTTGGAAGCTAGCACAACAGGATTTATGTATCCAGTCTCTACTACATCCCATACATCAGCTCCTAAGGCCATTAGGTATGTTCTCATTCTAACCTTCCAGAAGGCAAAATTTGTTCCATCAAATAGAGGAGGCCTAGTGACTGAAGTCCCTTCATGGGTTGTCATATTTAAGCTCTAGGATCTACCCTTAGATAAAAGGGGGCCGACTCTGATACCAATTGTTGGACAACTGAGAGGGGGGGGTGAATCAGTTGTAACTAAGCTTAAACAATTATGCTTCTTTTAAAACTCTTTGCAGAAACACTGAATGATGATCACAATAATGCAAAGAAACAAACACAGGCACATTCAGCATCATTCACATATATGAGAAACACTGAGACAGATATTTTCCAAGGAAACCCATGCAGGGTAAAAACCTATTTTTCTTTATATGATAAGTAATAATTACATTCTTTACATTATCATACATATGAGCACCAACTCATAATGAGGCTACAACCTCTGTTTTGCAAGATGCAACTTGCTGAGAGCACCAACTCTTTGTTTTCTCTAGCACCCACTAAAAGGAAGCACCAACTCCCTGGTTTCTATAGCACCAACTAGAAGGAAGCACCAACTCCCTGGTTTCTCTAGCACCAACTAGAAGGAAGCACCAACTCCCTGAGTGTTTCTAGCACCAACTGGATGGAAACACCAACTTCCAATCATACAGGCACCAACATGTAAAATAGGGAACAAGAGTTCTCCCTTGCACCACCCTGCCACCCTGATTTCTCTGGCTGCAACCAGATGGAAGCTACAACTCCCTGTGTTCAATCACCCACTTGAAATTCTGAGGACAATAGTCCTCCCGAGCACCTCCCAACCTCCCTGAAATATAAAATAATGAATACACAGATAAATCAATTCTTACCAATCTTTCTCTGTATTTGATCTTCAACAAACTGTTCTGCTATTCTTCTCTTCTTCTGTTTGTTTAGCAGGTCTTCTCTGCATCAACTTTTTCTGTCATTCTGCTCTGCTTCTGCTCTGTCTGTCATTCTGCTCTGCTTCTGCTCTACGTTTCATCTCACTCTACACATTTTCTCCATTTCATGCTATGCCTCTGCTCATTTTCTTTTTCTTACTGTTTATTCATTTTCCCTTCAGAACAACCAACCTTCCTCAATCTGTCTCATCTTCTTTTATGCATACCTCACTTGCGTTGTCTGTTCTTATGACTTTTACGCTCTGTGTGCCATACCCATTCACTGCACAGATCCTCTTTAGTTCAATTCAGTTGTTGCACTCTCCTTCTTCTTCACACATGAATCACCTTCATCGGCTACAATCACAGCAAACTCCAACAGCAACAGCAACCTGATCTCTTCTTTGTACAATGTACTTATAGCTTTTGTGCCCCTTGTGCATGCAATGTGCACCATTCCTCTACATACTCACACCGCGTCGATATCCTCCACCTCTCGAGTGCTCTGCGTGATCATCATGGCGACTCTTCAACTTCTCTGGCAATTCAACCACGCGTTCAGCATCACTGGGTGTTATGCTGAGATTCCTCGGCCTCTCTAGCAGTTTTAGACTCTTCGTATTCTCTATTATAGTTGAGCTTATCCAGAACAGCCAGCCAAATTCCGTCTCACTCATTTTCTTTTATGCACATCTCTCTCGACAGTTCCACTTCGCCTTCCCTCAACCAAAACAAGAACACCTGTCCTTACAACTGAAACGCCAACTGATTCGCAATCAAGAATCCGTTTTGCTAACAGATTCCAAACTCAAGAGTTAATCTATGAGTAAGAACAGTAACCCTCCGATCACAGTCAAGTTTTATCCGCACCGTTGGATGACCTTTATTATTCTTGCATTTTTAAATCAGGTTTCGGAATTTCGGCATTCCTTTGCCCAAGTTTCTCAACACTTTCACATCGCGATCTTCGAAACTCCGAAATGGAGCTTATCTGGGTTGACTCCTTCTCTTCCCATGACCAAGGGTTGTGACCACATTTTTATGCGAAAGGAGCTTTCGCGATTTCGCATATCGCGAATTCAGAATTTTTGTTGCATTGTGTTCTTGTCTCCTTGATATTGCGATTCGTGAAACTCCGACATGAGCTATGATCAACGTTCTATATTCACTCTCGATTCAACGGCTGCGATTAAATCATGAAATCGCATATCGCGATTTCGGGGTTCTTGTTGTCAAGCGATTTTGACATTTCAAAGTCCCGATCCCCGATACTCTGGTCCTCCGACGGCTCCCGGCCTTTGACCTGCCACCTGTCCTCCACTGACTCCTGGGTGGCCCACATGCTATATGCCTTATCAGGAAATCGTGCATCACGATTTCGCGATGTCTGATGCAATTGTTCACGGGACTCGTGAAACTCTGATTCCCGATTCTCCAATGAAGCCTCCTTTCGAGCTTCTCCCGGTGGCACCCGATCGCTGCCACGTGTCCTTCCAAATGGACGGTCCCAATTACGTCGGGATTTCGAGACTTTCAATGTCTCGGTTCTCACGACCTTGAGAACTCCGATCTCCCAATGGCTGATATCCCGATGACAACTCCTCGTGTCGGGACTTCTCTTCTTGCTCCCAAGGCTTATCTCCCTCGCAGCTTCTGCAGATCTGACGGTTGTCGGCGACCCTACACCAAATCTAACGGCTCTCGTTCTGTCGGGAATTTTGGATGGGATCCAACCATTGTGGATCTCTGTCTTCCTTCTCCTCTACAAACTCTTGTATCTTGAGCTTTGTTGCACGCCTTTTCCTCAACGTTGTTCCTCCTGAGCTTTCACTTCTGAATCCCTAAGGGATTCTTGGACTTCTGCGCCTCTGCAGAGTCTTCACATACACACTCTGATCCTGCCATCTTCACTGTTGTACTTAAGCCATCATCACTATTGTACTTTCCATCAATGAAAAGTCTACGCTGCCTGTAAAACATGCCAACAATCCTTTGTACATTCTTCTTGTACCCATGCCATCTTCATTGTTGTACTTGCCATCAATGACAAGCATATGATACCTGTTAAACATTTCCAACAGTGTATTCTGATGAAAAAACACAAATAAAAACAAAAAAACCACACATGCTCTTGTCAATGACCCATGAATTAGTTCACTTAGAATAAAGACAAGAATATGAGTAAATGATTGCAAACCCAAAACATTCCAACGTTAGAAAACCATATACAATCCTACGCTCATAGTTTCAAACAAACCATTCCAGAGAACAGAAATAAGAATGCAACAACTACACATAAGAATAGTCTACAGTGTGAGATTGAGATACATTCTTACACAAATCCAATGTTGAGCAAAAGCAGCAAAATAGTCCACAATAAATATACACAAAGTTTTCTAGAAAATTTCTTGTCCAAAAGCGGTTTCTCCTCATTAAAATTTTCAGCAATAGTACATGAAAACTTCAAGAGAAAAAAATCCCTTTACTCTTCAGAATTTCTAGGATTTATAATCCTTTACAAAATAACCACCCTCTCTTGCCCCAGTTTCCAAGTGAAAATTTTAGTTTCATTCAAGAAATTGCCCCTCTCATTTCTTGGCCTTCCAAATTACATATTCATCCCTTTTATCCAATAGAACTTCATTATATTTAATTTTACATTAATTTGACGATACCTCATTTACTCTTTGACCATTAGATACATGATTGAGGAGTCCAAATGAATAACAAGAAAATAATCAGTTTTCGTGTAGTAATGATGAGTCTAGCTCTTTTTCCTTAGGTTTACTGATGGACATATGTAACTTATGTGTGCTCCCATGCTCAATATTTTACAAGTTTTCATCACTTATCTTTTTTCTTCCACATCTAATCATTGTTCATGCGTTGGTACTTCATCATTTTATTCTTATTGCATCTGCATCCATTTAAATGCTCTATTTTATCATTGTTTCATGATGAGTATAACTCTATATATAACATTTGCAAATATGTTTCTCTATATTGGTGGGTCCTCCTTGCCATGATGTTTAGCATCCATGTTTCTACTATTCACTCTATTGTACATAATGTTTTCAAATAAAATTGTATAGTCTCTTTTTCAATGTTGATACCTGTCATCCTTGGAAGATATATAAGTTGCAAATATACAAAACCTCATATCATATTTTAGCGAAAATTCATTTAACATAAGGAATTCAATTGGAAACTTGATAAGGAGTTCGAGTTTACTTCTTTGAGTTCAATATCATTTCATTAGTTATGACATCGGTCACTTTCATAATGATTTTGTGAACACATGAGTTGAAATGATGTGTTATCAGGTTTCCAAGCTATTGACAATGTGCCTATATTTTTATTTTGCAGACCTCAAACAAATGGTAAGGAATATCCTAAAACTTATGACAATAAATTTTTTAATCTTGGTAAGACCTTTATAAGAGTATAAAGAATGCAAAAAATGGAGTTTGGGATCAAAATTTATGGTGAAAATACCAAAATATGTGTTTTTTCTTATGTACTATGTCACACCCCTTTTAAATTTCAGTGTGATATGCCATGCATTGCACCCATTTTAAATTTCAATGCAATATTCCATGTGTAACACCCCTTTTAAATTTCAGTGCAATATGTCATTTGTCACACCCCTTTTAAGTTTCAATGCTATATGTTTTAAACCTTGAAAGCCTTGGTCTTAAGCTTTATTGCCTTAAGAAACTTTTGATTAATGTGTGAAACTTTGTCTTATGCACACTTCATGGGAATTTGTCTTATGTGCACCATAAAAAACCTTGCAATCATGTGCACTTAAAAAAACTTCATTTCATGTGCACACTTCATCTTATGTGCACCATAAAAACTTTGGAATGGTGTGCATTAAAAACTTTGGATTAATGTGCCCCCTTATGAAACTTTGGTTTGTGTACACTTCAATTTCATGTGTATCGCACTTAAAAATATATTTGGTGTGACATGTCACTCCCTTCAAATCTTTATGTGATGTGAAACTGAAAAATGTCTAAGTCTTTGTCTTATGTGAATCACTTTAAAAACTTTTGTCTCATGCACATCGTAAAACTTTGTCTAAATTTTCTTTGTGTGCCCCTTTAAAACATGTCTTGTGTGCCCATTTAAAAAAAAAATCCTTTATGTATTGCACTAAACAAAACTTTGGTGCAACGGGATTTTGGAAACATGTTACTATGTGTATCGCATGAAACAAAACTTTGATACAATGAGCCATTTGAAACCTTGGTTAATGCACCTCTGGCTTCAACATATGATCTCCAAATATACCATGTATACTTTTCTTTACCTTAATCAAAGACTAAACAAAGGATCATATATTCACCCACAAAACACTACACGATGGATCTGGGCATTGTAAAGTAAGGAATCTAGGACCATCATGTATTGAAGTATGAATGTAATCTATCTCACAACCCCCCACGAGATCATTTTAGCAGCTTTCATAAGCAATGATATTTGTTTGACATGAAATCATCAATGCCAATTATTGTACTTATAGACCTTGGATTCAGATTATGTTAGTTGTGTTGGGTCCGTAATCCTGCAAAATCTATAGTATGCCTATTTCAGAGGTAGAAATTTCACTTTAACTAGAACCCACAATTATGTCCAAAAGCATTTTTAATAGAAGATCGGGCCTTTTTCCTGCCATTGCTTTACCCAAATTCAGTTTTGTCAACTCTTCTAACATCTAGGTTATATAGGTTTTCAAGATGCCAACTGGAATTAGAGTTATCCCTCTGTAGCTAAGAGATTTTATTGTACGGAAATATCCAACTAACATCTAGAGCACTTGGTGGGAGTGCTAGTTCTTTCTAAAAACACTTTAGAGTTAGCCTATGCCTTGCCAATGCTACAATCAACGCAGATGACAATATATGGAACTTCCACGAATCAAGGTTCACCAAATAATCAAGAGGTGCAAAAACACATGAAATAAGAACTACTTTGTGAGGCAAACAAACTTGACAAGACTACCACCATACTTAATCATTACTGCGACATGAAGTGAAACAAAAACAACATGTAGTTAAGGAACAATCACCCATTTAAACAACAAATGTTAGATGATTAAAAAAACAAGAGAACAAAATCAATGGACGAAGCAATCGAAATATTTGATTTGAAAAATTTTAGAAGGATGCGCCCCAAACCAGTGAACTTGGGGGGTTGTTGAGGACTCAATAATTGCAAATAGAAAAATCCAAAACATATTCTATTCCTCCCTAAATTATGAGCATGAAATGAAAATGGTCATGTTCTTACCCTCAAGGTCATTCCAGAATAAGTGTGAAGCAGGTACTTGGAGCCCTTCATCATGGTGGATTCATTGGTGATGCTTGCATGTTAGGTAGTGGAGCTCGTCCACTTTAGTAAGAGGATGAATAATGATGATACTTATTTATTTAAACTACGTTGACAATCTAGGATGACATTTTCATCATACAGTTGATATAGATTTGAAATATAAATGATTTTCACCAACCGCGTATTTATTATCCCTCAAGTGTTGCTCCACTACCTATGAGTGTCCATAGCCTTGATGTAGTCACCATGGTGTCATAGGCCTTGCTCCTCTACCAATGAGCATCCATAGCCTCAATGAAGATGTATGGATGTCCCATGATTTGATTACAATTCCTCTCCTAGACCTTCCTGTAACATCCCCACTATAATCCCTAGTTTAATTAATGCTTAATGTAGATATAAAGTGTATCTACGGCCAAGCGATGTATATGCGAATTGTATTTCTAAATTTTAATAATAAAAAAATGCAATGTCAGTTGTTGGGGAACATGGATAGAGATGGAGGTTGATTAATACACAAGAGAGTGGAGGGTCTAAGAAACTATCTAATAAGGGTCAGTGGGAATTACCCATGTCTATTAATTCAACCCACTTCTTAAAATTAGTATTGGTACATGAACCTTCTAATTTTTTATTGAGTGTCCCGAAAGCCAGTCATTGAATACATGTAAGAGGGTGGGTATGAGAAGTCACATCCCATAGTTATTTGGAGCATGGGACTGAGTACAATCATCTTGGGGAAGTGTCTAAGTCAAGCAAGTAAGCCAAAGAGAAAAAAATTCATATGGGAAATTACAACAGTTTTAGAAAGTCATGTTTTTGCATGAACAACAAGCAAAGAATAGGGAAGAAGATATTTGGAGCTAGAGTACCCATGGAGGTTGAATTCTAGAGCATATTTGGAGCAGAGGACTAAAGAGCCAGGTTGTCAAGCCTGAAGAGTGAACTTTTTTGTGAGTTGAACTATAACAAGAAGTGATTGATGTTGTTTTCTTGGTTGTTCCTAGTAGTGGGCTCCCTTGAGTTTCTTGGTAATGAGATTCCTAGTTACTTGTGCCAGAGAGACCCAGATAAACAAATGGGATGCCCAATTGACTGAGAGCAGTGAAGGGGTACATTTCTTGGGATGGGAAGTTTGAGAGCAAGAGAAATGGTGGAAAATTGGGATAGTTGTAGGAGAATACCAGTGGGTTGTGAGATTTTCTGAGTTGTGAGTGGACGGTGGGAGACCACCCTCTTTTGTTGATTTCTAGCCCGATCTCAAGCATGAATTTTTTTTGATATTTGGAATAGCAAGTCTATGGTTGGGTGGAATGTCTATCCCAAGCAGTTGGTTGCACAATTATTTTTAAAAGATAAGTGTTTTATCTTGTTTCTGTGTTACATTATGAGTTTAATTGTTGTGTATTAACTCTATGTTTGAGAACGATTTAGATGATGTTGTATCTAAGTTTATTAGCTGCATTTTATGTTTATTTTAGAATGTTGTAGATGCATCTATTTCATGGTATCAACAAATAGTTAAAACTGTATGTTTTCATGTAGCTAGTAAGCTATAGGATTAGTTAGCAGAAAATTTTATTTTTATGAGTATTTCCGCACGTAATGGACCTCAGTTAAGTTGGGGAACGTTACAAATTGGTATCAGATCTTTTGGTTCAACACTGGACGTGTATGGGCCAAGAACCGATGCGAATTTGGTAAAATTTGTTGTTATAGATTTTTTTTGTGACGGATTTGGGGAAAAATGGTGAAAAAGAGAGTGAAATACCCAAAGTATTAAACCATTCAATTTGAAATTTCCTCAGAACCCTCTCAATGGCAATCAATGGCATCAATATGCAAAGTTGCAGAGTTAAACTCAACTTGGAAGGTTGAAATTCATGTTTTAATGGTCGTCGAAGAAGTTGCGGGAAATCTAGTGAATTGTCGGCCAAGATTGTGGTTGCTTTTGAGATCAACAGTCGAGATTCATCATGTGTTGATTAAAAAATTAGAATTTTTTTTGGATTTTGGCAATGTCTAGCATATCAATGACCGAGAATCATTTTCGATAGTTGGGAAAATGAGACAAATTGACAGTCTGGATTCGTTTTCGGTTGTCAGGAAGTTGGAGTAGATCAACAGACAAGATCATTATGAATGGGAGATCAGCGACCCAGATTCATCGAAAAATTGGTCTAAATTTTATAAGTTTTTCGTTTGCCAACAAAAATCATTGATGGTTGATGATCAGATCGACAAGTTTGGAGAAGAGTTTGGTTCGGCCAAAGGAAATATTCGATCGTCGATGGTCGACGATCGAGGATTGATAGAGATTGGTGAAAGGTTTCATGCACCCAAAGGAAATCATTGATCATTGATGGTTGATGATTAAGGGTCGACAGATTTAGAGAGGTGTTCAATTTTCCAAGAGAAATTGTCGATCGTCGATGAAGGAAAGAGGAGGATGAAATGTCTTACCACGTCAGTTTCCATGTGTCATGCCACATTAGAATCCATGTTTTATGACACATCAGCTAGAGTGTCATTTCAGTGTCCATGTTTCATGCCACATCATCACCTATGTGTCATTACACATTAGCTTAGTTTCCACGTCAACCAAGAAATGGTTGATAATCACGTCAGTCGAATCGATAAAGAATTTCATTCATTCTAGAGAAATTATGGATGGTTGATGGTTGATGGTCAGATCGGTCGGTTTAGCGATATCTTTCAAGTCGGTAGCCAAAGGAGGGGGTCGATGGCCAATGGTCGTGTCGACTATTTTGGTAAAGTGTTGGATGCATCCAAAGGAAAATGTCGATTGTCGATCACCGATGGAGATCGGATCAATGATCCATATTGCTTCGAGTTGGAAATCGATGGTGGGGATTGATCCATGRGCTTGGGAAARGATTAGTGGATCAAGGGCTCAAATTTCACCTGATTTTTAAATCGAAGGCTCAAGTTAAAGATTGTTATAACAATAAAAAAAAGTCAATTTTCTACAAAATTTTTCAGATTTTGAACATCTTCAACTTGCAGGGGCATTTTGAAGCCGTAACAGTGTTTTTAAGAGTTTCAATTTTTGAAATTGTAAGTGCCAAAGGAACYGCATACAATATTTGTAKCTTAAATAAAATAACTTGGAGATRTATTTCCAACGCGTTATCCTGGATGCAAAACAAATCTCATATGACAAAGTTATAGTTGAAGCAATTAAAGGTATAATTTTGGAAAAAAWTTAATTCCAGAGGGCATAACTCCTTGCTYGGAAGTTCATTTGGGGCACAGAAATAGTCTATGGAAATATTATGAACCATATAAGATAGCCATGGAGATATATTTGGAATACGGGTATGTAAAAATGTGCAGGAAGACCAGGAAGACACCTGTAGCATATAGGGATAAAATGGGAAAACAATCTAATCTTCCTCATACCATAACTTTCAACTCGGAGCTCAGATTTAGGAAAATGAATAGTCCCTTAAAATTTCCTAAGGAGGAGGAGACAACTATCCACCCATAATTTTTATTTAGGCACAAAAATTTTCTCATAAAGTAATAAAGAAATTTTGCAGTAGTAAAAACAGAGCAATGAGTGGAAAATTATAGCTTGTAAATGTTGTAAATTTTCGATTAGAACTCATATTGAGGCATGAGTACAACCATTGAAGAGATGTTTCAGAGAGGAATGTGTCTAAGGAATCATATTTTGACTTAGTGCATTGTGTCCTTCATAAATTGAGATGAAGAATAATTTGTATTCTAATTAATGAAATGTTTTGTAGTATGCATGTGCTAACAATAATTAGTACATGCACATTTCTTGTAGAATTGGAGGTACATGAAAACAACTTTGGTAATTATATGAGGAATGGAGTTATGGAATATTCCTAGGGATATTAGAGCCCTGAGGAGGAGGTCATAGGTTTTCATGTCAACATGGGAAATGATGAGATATAGTCTAATGGAAGAAGAAGCAGGAAGGAGTCGGTACCTATGAGAAGCCTGCATAGAGAACTGCAGAGTTATAGGGAAGATAATGAAATGGTTATGAAAATTTAGGAAAAGATACTTCAGAGTCTAAATATGTTGCATAGGAAAGTTAACAAATACTCTAGCACCAAATAAGTAGTTAGTGTTAGACAAGTGATATCATCCAGATCCCAAAGCAGAAGGAATGATCATTGGAATGATAGACATTCAAGAAGCATGTGTTGGCGCCATAATTCTCCAAGGCAATCCACCAGAATAACTCGTACCAAGTTCAAGGCCAGGGAGTGATCCAAATGTGTCTCTTGTCAGGAGGTAGAGAAGAAGGCCTAATGTAGGCATCTCGCAAGGTGAACTTAGGAAAATCAAGCCGCCAATTTTCAATGGTGAGCACAAGAAAGGAGAAGAGGTCGAGGCCCGGTTGTTGGAGATGAAGAAATATTTATTGTTGCACAATTACCCCTCAAGGGTAGAAGATATAATTGAAATCTACCACTTGCAAGGAAATACAACCATGTGGTGGGATCAACTTAAGCAATCCAAACACCTTGATGAGAAGAAGGTATCATGGAAGTAGTTCAAAGGACATTTCCAAGAGAAATATTTGTATGAGCGTCACTCTAAAAGGAAGATGAAAGATTTATTTGAACTCAATTTGGTAAGCATGACAATGGATGAATATGAAAAGAGATTATTTGAGTTGTTGAAGTATGTGGACTTCATAAAGGATGAGAAAGTAAAAATCCAAAGGTTTCTAAGTGGGTTACCTTCTTTATACGGTGACAAGATACAATATAATAACCTTGAGACTTTGGAGGAAGCCATAAGGAGAGCAAAGCATCTTTATGAACGGAGAAAAGGAAGGATTTTTTTCCAAAAAATCTTGGAATGACAAGATGAAGGGTAAAAAGGATCAAAGGCATAAAGGTTTTAAGCCACCCTTTCTCAAGAACAACTCCCAAGCAAATCAACAAGGTCATTCAACCCAAAATGAGCACAAGATAGGATATTAATTTGGGAAAAGGACAAGGCAGCATCTTGTACAATGTTGGGGATGTGAGAGAAATCACTTATATCGAGACTTCCCTCACAAAGGAGAAAGAATAAGGATCGTCCACAACATTCAAGAAGCCGAAATGGTGGAATACATGGGAGGAAGCATGCCAAGGATTTATGCAGCCTTGGACAACAAGCAAGCAAAGTATCAATCCTCCATGATTGAAGTGGAATGTAAGATTTATAACCAATTCATATTAATTTTAAATGATTATGGAGATAGACATAGTTAAATAAATTCTAGCATTGTTGAAAKATTTCACTTGCAAAGGAGTAAGCATAATAAATMTTTGTTAGTTAAGTTAACCACAAGGGCTAAGAGGAAAATGAATGAGCTATTTAAAGAATATTCAATAGACATGAATGGAATTAACACAAAGGTAGATGTGAACRTCATACCATTGGGTTCATATGATTGTCTAATTGGCATGGATTGATTGGAAAATCACCATGTTGTCCTAGACTATTACAACAAGACAATCACATGTCTTGATGAAGAAGGGAAGCAAGGCATGGTTCAAGGCATTCCAAGAGTTKTAGTTGTTAGATAAATTTCAGCTGTGCAATTGAAAAAGAGTTTCAGGAAGGGATGTCAAATTTTTGCAGCCCATATGGAAGAGACAGCCAGAGATAAAGAGTCAAGCATTGAAGACCATCCAGTATTGAGGGATTTTAAATATGTTTTTGGAGAAATCTCAAGACTTCCACCAAAGAGAGACATTGATTCCTCTATCAATTTGGTGTCATGAGTTACCCTAGTGTCCAAAACACCATACAGAATGGGCACACCAGAATTGAAGGAGGTGCATATGTAGATTGAAGAATTGTTAAGGAAGGGGTATATATGCCCAAGTGTGTCATCTTGGGGTGCCCCATTTCTTTTTTTGAAGAAGAAAGATGGAACCTTAAGGTTGTGTATTGATTTACAAGATTGTCTTGAGATCAGGTTATCATTGAGTGAGCATAAAGGAAGAAGATATCGACGAGACAATGTTTAGGACAAGATATGGGCATTATTAATTTACAGTAGTGCCATTTGGGCTATCAAATGCCCTAGTTGTTTCATGTGCCTGGTGAATGGAGTGTTTAGAGAGTACCTGGACAAGTTTGTAATTGTATTCCTAGATGATATACTCAAAGACAGAAGAAAAAAATGAGCAGCATTTGAGAATGGTGCTAAAATTTTTGAGAGAGCATAAGTTGTATCCCAATATAAGTAACGGCATATTCTATCAAAAGAAGATTCATTACTTGGGTCATATTATTTCAACAGATGGGATAGTCGTTGATCCTAAGAAGATAGAGGCCATTAGATGATGGTAAACACCAAGAAATGTGACATGGTTCAGATGATTCATGGGCCTTGCAAGTTTTTACCGAAGATTCATAAAAGGATTCTCAAATATTGCAAGCCCAATCACTTATTTGCAAAAGAAGGGAGCGAAATTTGAATGGAATTCCAAGTGTGAAGAGAGTTTTCAGTAGTTGAAAGACATATTTAACAATGTGCCAATATTGAAGATTACAGATCTAGATGAATATTTTGTTGTGTGCATTGATGCATGCAAGGAAGGGCTCGGGGGAGTCCTCGCACAAATAGATCAAGTGGTATCCTATGAGTCCCGAAAATTAAAAGAGAATGAGAGGAATTATGCTACACATGACTTGGAATTAGCGGCCATTATTCATGTGCTAAAAATGTGGAGACATTACCTCATGGGGAGGAAATTTGAGCTAAGGACAAACGACTGTGGTCTAAAACATTTGTTTGGAAAACCCACATTAAATGCTAGACAAAGTAGATGGCTGAGATTTATGACTGAATGTGACTTTGAAATTAGGCATATAAAAGGAAAGGAAAATCAGGTGGTTGATGCACTCAACATAAAATCTCATGAAATGAATATTGTGTCCATCAGCATGTATAGAACTGATCTGAAAGATAAAATTATTGAAGCAGCAAACTCATATCAACTATATTTACAAATAAAAGAAACATTACAACAAGACGGTTTACAATAGAAATTTAAATATTACGAGCTAAAAGAGGATGGAATTATCATGAACATAGGCAAGGTATATGTGTCGAATTCTAGTGAGATGAAAAATACAGTGATGAGAGAAATGCATAATGAGTCTTATGTTGGGCACCCAGGATATCGAAAATCAATTACAGTTGTAAGAGGCCAATACTTTTGGACAAGAATGAAGAAACAAGTGGCTAATTGCATAGCCAGATGTCTAGAGTGCCAGAAAGTGAAGACTGAACATAGACATCCAGTGAGGTTGTTACAAGCATTTCCCATTCCAGAATGGAAGTGGGAAGTAGTTAAAATTGATTTTATTACAAAGCTTCCTAGAACATTGAAGCAACATGATTCCATCATGGTGGTGGTGAATAAATTAACTAAGGAAGAACATTTTATTCCAATGAAGACTACACACAAGGAAACAAATATTGCAGAAATATACATGAAGGAAGTTTCCAAGCTACATCAAGTTCCAAAGGCAATTATTTCAGATAGAGACCCAAAATTCACTTCCAAATTTTGAAAGGGTTTGTTCAAGGGTTTTGGGAAAAATTTAAATCTCAGTATAGCGTATCACCCAAAGTGAGATGGGAAAATAGAGAGGACTAGCATAATAATTCAAGACATGCTTAGAATGTATGTGATGGACAAACCATCAAAGTGGGAGGATTATATCCACTTAGTGAAATTTTCTTACAATAATTGGTATCAAGACTCATTAACAATTATTCCATTTGAAGCATTGTATGGCAGGAAGTGTAACACACTAGTGAGTTGAGATAATCCAGCAAACAGAGCGGTTATTGGGCCAGATTTGTTGAAGGAAATGGAAGAGTGAATGACAATGATCAAGTAGAATTTAAAGGTTTCCTACGACAGGAAGAAAATTTATGCATACAAGAACAAAGTTTTCGGAGATTTTAAAATGGGTGAACGTGTATTTTTAAAAGTGAAAGCGAAGAGAAGTTCGATAAGATTAGGAAGTTGCCCAAAGTTGACACTAAGATTTTTTGGACCTTTTGAAATCCTAGAAAATATAGGACCAGTTGCATACATGCTAGCATTGTATGCATCCATGAGAGTGCATAATGTATTTCATGTGTCATTATTAAATAAATATGTGTCTAACCCTAGCCACATAATTGATTGGACTATGTTCCAAGTGGAACATGAAGGGGATTTCCGGGTGGAACCAGTATGCATCCTGGATTAGAAATTCAAAGTGCTCAGGAACAAATCCATAGGCCTGGTAATGGTTCAATGGAACCACTATGGTCCTGAATATGCTACATGGGAGCACGAAGAAAACATGTGGGAGGAATACCGATAATTTTTTCTCAAATTTGAAGAAAACAAAAATGTAAGACTCCATTTTGAGCAGCTAGAGTTCCAAAGCCACATCTTGGAGTCCTATCCAACCTGGAGTCTCATCCAACCTACATTGGGGACCCTAATAAAATAATGGTACATCTTGATGGACTACGACCAGTGAAGGGGGTACATTCCTTGGGTCAGCGGATTGAGAGGAACATAAGATTTTGGTTAGAATTGTTGTTGGAGTTGTAAAATTGCAAAATGTGTATTTCTTAGTATTGTGATGTAAATTTGTGAGTGTATGTGAACATAGTGTGCACGGAGGATGGAGAAAAATTGTAGGGGAGAGGGAATGTAACATCCCCACTATAATCCTCAATTTAATTAATTCTTAATGTAGATATAATGTGTGACTATGACCAAGCGGTGTTTATGTGAATTGTATTTCTAAATTTTAATAAATAAAATGTGATATCAATTGTTGGGGGACATGGACATATATGGGAGATGATAAATACACAATAGAGGGGGGGGGTCTAAGAGAATGTATAAGAGGGGTCCAAGGGGGAATTACCCATATCTATTGATTCAACCCACTTCCTAAACTTACTATTGGCACATGAACCTTCTAATTTCTGATTAAGTGTTCCCAAATCCAATTACTTAACACATGTAAGAGGGTGGGTGTGAGAAGTCACATCCCATAGTTATTGGGAGCATGGGACTAAGTACAATCAACTTGGGTAAGTGTGTAATTCAAGTAAGTAAGCCAAAGAGAAAAAAAAGTTGTATGGACAGTTACAACAATTTTAGACAATCATGTTTTTGCATGAATAGCAAGCAGAGAACAAGGAAGAAGAGATTTGGAGTTGGAGAAACCTTCGAAGGTGAATTATGGAGTGTATTCTTAGTATCCAATGAATGGGGGAAGTGGTGGACTTCTTTTTTCTTATTGTTTTATCCTGGTAATGGATGACTACTAGTTATTGGGATCACCTTATAGCTTTGTTGCAACTAGCTAATAAAATAATGTATTTTGATTTCTATCCCATAGACTTCAACTTTTCACCCTTCAGGTGAGTAGCTATCAAGTGTATGGGTTGATCCCCTGTCACATGAGACTTTCTTGCCAACCAACATGCAAGGATAACCATTGATTATGTATTATGTCAATTCATGGTCCAATCATCATCACATTATTCTAAAGCATCCCTAATTTTCTTTCCTGGGAATACAGCATGGGAAACCCTCAAGTACTTCCCCACATTTCATGGATGGTAAAAGGGGTAAATCGTTCGGCCTGATTATGGGCCTAACCTAGTGGGGACATCAATTGAGGCCCTAAATAGGCTCTTGGCCAGAGATTCGACCCTAGAACCTCATTCGAGCAAACAACGGTGCTCATCCACTTGAGCTAACCCACCGGGATAAATCATCCCTAATTTATCTTCAATATAGTCCTTCAATTTAGCTCATAAACCATGAAAGACATGCAAACTACTTCGGGCATGTTTTTTGTGCATGGTGTTGCCAAAGTGAGACAATGGGGATAGGAAACATGTACACAATTAACCACAAACAATGAATTCAAAGAAAATGAATTGAAATCCAGGTTGTCTTCAAGGGGAGAAAGATTTCCAAACAAAAAATTCCAACCACATTTAGAATCCAAGGTGTAATACAAATCCATTTGTGCAATTAAAAGCCAAAGATAAAGCTCATCTCAAAACCAGAATACAACTAAAACATCAAACCTTTAATAAATGATTAATAAAAGAAAGGCAGTAGGAAAGGCAAATATTTTGAAAAAGAAATCATGAATGTTAGCATTTTGTGTGGCTTAAAAATAATTCATGCATCATAATGCAACAAGTATGCATGCAACCTCTTGGAAAAGACTAATCACTGTGAAATATTAGACACACAACAACTTGTCTAAACAGGCTTTGGTGTTGGGTTGTTTGAGAATTAAATTTCACTTATGATTACTCAAATCCTGCCAGTTAATCTTTGTAGCCTTGTGTTCCAAGAAATCTATGGATTGAACAATGCCTCCTTTTCCCCTTCATCTATGCTTTTCTCTATTATTGCATTATCCTTAGCTTGTTAAAGCATGTGCTTCAAGTGAATTCCATTGAGGTATAGGCTCATCACTGTGAAATATTTTAAGAGAAAAAAATTGTCTAAATGCAAACCAACAATTGTAGGATAAGATGTGACCATTCTTTGTATCCTTTTCTTAGGCCTTTATGCAACAGGTATTGCTAGCTAGAATTATGATTACAAATATCGGTATCATCACCTTTATTCTTATTGCATTAGTTTGTGAGGGTTTGAGCACCAAATGTGTAGCTTCGTATTTTCATTGACAAAAGCATTGTCTTCTTTCATTTGAACTTAACAACCTTCCTCCTTTCATATGTAGAAATCATTATCTTGAATGACATGACAATCCAACACTTTAATCTCACCTAATCATCATCTATGTGTAGGTGCATATGTGGAGAGGTTATAGAAATGTTGAAACTACTGGAGCTACACCTCCAAGCATCCTCTTACATAAGGCTATCATCCTACGACTTGCCAATGATTTGCAAAGGACATGGACCTGCAAATTATTTGAAAGCATAAACATGATAGTGTTGAGTCAATGTTTTTAGATCACAACATAACCAATTCAATTCAAGCATGTGATATCAACCATACATCTATACCTATGTAGGCAACTCATTCAAGACATAAGATAGGTTTAAATTATCCCAGAAGAAATAAAAAGACTCAAAAAAATGTAGAATATTTCAAAATAGGATCCAAAACATATTTGTAAATGAGGTTTGCGAGCGTTGTGTCCCTTGGATATATGAAATTTTCCAGCGCTTCTCTCATTCTCAAGCTCTATTTTCTTTTTCTTAGGTAAGAAAAAACTTCAACAATTGGTACCTACATATAAGGCAATCATAAGATAAGACTATGACAAGCTAAGTGTGATACAATGAAGATAATCGATCAAACCAACAACCAAACATATGGATTGCTTTGTTATCAATTTGCAAATATAAATTTGGTTTATTCTTCAAACTAAGAAAACCTTCCTAGCTTAAACCAGTTTCCAACATAGTAGAACCTTATTGAAAAACAAAGCTGACTAAGATAGAAGGACACACCAACAGAGAAGTATTAGGACATAAATCATCAATTAAGCCTACAGTCGGGTTTGCATGAATTTATTCACAAACTTGGCATGTAACACTCAATAAAAAGTTAATGCTTGAATTAATAAGAACCCATACTTGCTCGGATGCCTGAAATCTAATCTTGCATATTACAAATTTCATGTCACCAATATCCCAATAGAAAAGAGGAGTCAACTACCTTGAATCTTCTTTAGTTGGAGAAATTTCTTTTGAGAAAAACATGACTCTGATTATGACAATCAATGGGCTCCTCTGGTATGATGCTTACTGAAAATGATTTTTTTCCTATCATAATATTCCTTTCACTATGCATGACAGTTGGTTATAAATCTAGTTTTACCTCCTCCTAAGGTTCTGAAAGCTTACTGGAGATGTTGCAATTTTCGCAAGAGGATTCATACCATGTATCTCTTACAAGAACTCAATGCTCTTGAGGTTCAATGTTTTCAAACTAAACATTGTCTTCAAAAGATAAAGTTCCTGCTACCAAATATTCTAAGATGGAATGAAGAAGCTTATGAGAATTTATGTCTTCTTTCATATCTCCATACTTCTTATTGTCTTCAATGGAGATTGTAGGTATCATGTGTTTCAACAATGACGCAAATATCAAATTTTCACCAATCTTAGGCCTAGCTACCCTATTTAATAAAGGAAAAGACCCACTACCTATTGTATCTTTCAAGGCTAGACTATAGATTTTGTGTGGTTGAACCTTGACCAAGCTCCATCTATGAAACCAAACAAATGTCTGCATATTGCACAAAGTGTAACAACCCAATTTGATTAAATAATTAATTTAATTTACCCTAATAAACTATGATCATTTATTTAATCAAATTGGGTTGCTACACAAAGGTACATGGAAAGGAAAGGTCGTCCATCACCTTTCCTTTAGACTGTCCCTGAACATGGAACTGCAAATCAATAGGTAGTACTTATGTAGGTGAATTGGTTACCTACAATGCATTCCTTAATTCATGAACTCGGTTAAGCTTGAAAGTACATTTGTGATCATCCTTCTTAGCACCCCTATCAATTTGAATTGTTTTCCAGACCAGTGCATTTTATCCATTAGGCATTGTGTGTAAACTTTAGGTTATCAAAGAAAGCATAAATGGGAGAAATGTGTGCCTCCAGATCCAAATATGTGCATGGTGTTGTTGATTAAGGTTGGTTGTCATTGATGTCAACCCTTGAAGAAAGCCCCACAGCACAAAGGTTTGGGTAATGGACCCAAGATTTTTTTATGTAAATATGACTCATTATTGTCTTGTCATGGTTGATAAGAAGTAAATATGGATGAACTCCAAAGTGGTCCCCTTATGGTGAAAGC
>ML787161.1:50001-66587 GCA_009831015.1 Picea engelmannii
ACCCCTCTGAAGGCAATAGATAGGTTTACATCATTAACGGTCATAGGGATGACGAAAATAATGTGTAACAACTACATAGAAGCCATTTAAATCTACCAGAAGTATATTTTCAAATGCCCAATATTCCTATGGAAAAAATTTCTACATTCTTTGGGATTAATTCGAAGGATGCAGAGCAGCATTTGTTTGATTCAAATGTATATGTGATATTTTCAATCTCATTGAAGACAACATTACATGTTGATTATTTTTACAAACTCTACTTGGGAATGCTCTTGAATGGTTCCATTCATTGTTTCTTGGGACCATTACCAGTTGGGACATGTTAGAAACTTTATTTGCTAAAAAGTTTGCCTACCCACCCTCTACCAAATGGACGTAAGATAATGAAAATTTCAGCCTTTCATATACTCCATATGAATATCTTTCAAGCAACAAATTTGAGAATGAAATCGAGGAGTCTCCACCCAATGTAAAATAAGATTTCAACATTGCAACAGATGATGAAAATCCATAAGAACATTTGCATCAAGAAGAATTGGTGGAAGAGAATAATCATGATAAAAATGATGAGCAAGATTGTCATTGCATAAAGGAATAATATTTTCAAGACATCGCCAGTGAGTCAAGAATATTGGATGTGGTTAGTAATGAGGAGAAAGATGAAAATATTCTCAGATTGGAAACTCCTCGGCCAATAAAAGACAACAACGTTCTTGAGGAACCAAGAATTGACTATATTGAATCATGGTTCCAAAGCATTGTTGTTCAAACAATGTAATCGAATTTTGGGTACATCTAGTTCATTTTTTCTCCCGTATGCATTAAGAGTGCCCCTGACTCATTGGTACAAGCCCCTATATGTTACACAATTCCAGAGTTCATTCCACAGATCATATGGATGATTGAATGGCTCCATTGGAAATATATGTGTACCTAAAATTGTCCCTTTCTTTCAATTAAGATAGGGTAGGTAGATCTTGTTTGTACATAGTTTACTTTTTTAGTCAAAGTTTTGCACAATAAAGTAGTTGTTAAGTGGAGGTGATATTTGAAGGTAACTAGATGGAAGAGAAATTGCAAGAATTCATTGTGAGGATGACTCCATAGCCCAATGGAGAAGGCAGTTGGTCTTCAAATTCTGGTTTTCTCAGCAACACACAGGGGATCATTGTCCCGCAGTTGGAGTCAGTGGTTGACCAAAAATTGGTCACCTATATTTTCCCGCTCCTGGAATTAAAAAAAAATTGATATCATAAGAAGATAATTTTTTAATGATTACAATTTCATTGTGTAGCCCTTAGTCTCAGATCTGTCACACATTTCACATATTCAAAATCTGAGTTCGTATGCTCAAGATATATAGCCAACTACTTGCAACACATTGCAACTCAACATTGGTCACACATGGAAACTCTACAACCAATCGGGTGATGACACATGGCAATGAATAGGAGTGTGACATGTAAAAATCAATTGGGTGGTGACATGTGGCAGTTTTTTGGTGACCTATCACACAACAACATGTGGAATCTTGACTCATGTTGACTGGGCATAAGTGGAGGATAACTAGGTAATTAAAATATTTTATTATTTTATTAATCCTCTAAAGGTATCGAATGTCTTAATCTTCATAGCCTTCTCATGTTTCTCATTTAAATCATAATAAACTTTTCAATATACACAATAAAGTTTCGAAAACTCCCATGCATGTGGGATATGTAATTTCAAAGAAAAGTCAAATTTTTAAAGAGGAGGGATAAATTGAAATCAAGGGCCCAGATTGCCCCATGAAACTAATCAACGGTTGTTGAGTCTTGATGTTCTAAAGGCCATAACTTGATATTTGGGAGTCATAATTGAACAAACTTTACCTCCTTGGAAAGTTAATTTGATGAGGAAGATGATGTAATAGGTTTCAAGGGTTGAAATTAGCCATATTTTTCTCAGAAACTAAAGGAACAGTCAACAATATTTTTATGGTGTGCTAATAAATCTGTTTGACACCTCAACTTCACGAGCTCATATCTTAAGATATAGAAATCAAAATCTCACCTAGGAGGACTCGTTGGAAAGCTAAGATGATGAAGATCACATATGAAATGATTTCCATGGTTGAGAAATCGAATATCACATCCAGAAAATTAAAACACGGCCCTCTCTTTAAAAGGGAAGTTAATTAAATTTTTCAAATAAAAGTTTATTAAAAAAAAAATATTGAAGACGAAAAGGGGCCCACTTCAAGATACGAATGTCAATGACATAAATTAATTAATGATACTTTATTGAAGCATTAATTTAAGAGATTATTACAAGAAAGAAAAATCCCTAACTACTCAAGAAGTTAGAAGAGTTGGTTTTGAAAAGCAAGAAAGGGCTTCATCAAAGAGTTAGAGAGAAGGTTGCATTATCAGAGCAGAAGATCAGAAAAGAAGGGTCCGACCATCAAATGTAGCCAAGCTTCTGATTAGCAAAGAGAGATTTCCATCTTCTTTGTTCTTCTTCTTCTTTTACACTAATTTCTCAAAGCTTTGTGTTTTTATTTCTGAACCAAGCATGGGGTTTAGTCTTGAGTGTTACTTCTTGTGTTCTTCAAAGACTTTTCTTATATGATCATGGAGTATTTACAGCCATGTATGTGACTATCAGAAATTTTGTGTATTGTTGAATATTTTTATGAATAAAACTCCACAAAGAACTGCTTCAGAGTTTTACTTTAATGATTTCTTAGATCTTGGGATCTCTAATGATGATATTTTTGAAGTATTCATGTCTAATTCTTTCATTATTAAATGCATAACTCATTTAAAGTTCTTTGATATGATCATAACTATTCTTTACTTTTTCTTCTGAGAAGATATGGATGTACCCTCTATTTGTATGTGATTTTAATGGTTGTATATATGATGTTGAGCACAGAGATATTCTGATATTGAAGCCTTCCTTCAATCCTTCTATTGTTAAAAGACTTTTCGTTGCACATAAAGATCAGATCATGTTGTTAAAGAACCATTCCATGTATAAATTAAAGCAATAAAGATCTAGGGTTTGTTGTCTAGCATTTTCCCTAAACCGAAGATATTCAAGACATATATTTTAGCCAAAGAGGAGTACCACCTCTATAAAAACGCAAGGGTATTCATATCCTCATAATGTTGTTGTTTCGATCTTAACCCATTCAAACATCAACAGGAAACCATTAGGATTATGGCCCGAAAACCATTACTGATATTGAGGTTTATGATTTTCTAAACTAAGGAATGAAATGCAATTAATTTAAGATGAAAATGCATGTGTCCATACATGACTAGTAGTAACCAGGAAGGAAGCATAGAACCACACATGCTCCTGTCAATGACACATGAATTAGTTTGTCGATAATAAAGACAAGAATATTAGTAAATGATTGCAAACCTAAAATATTCCAGCAACCCAAAATACTCCAACATTAAAAGAACCATCTACAATCCTTTTCACATAGATTCAGACAAACAATTCTAGAGAATAAAAATAAGAATGTAACGGGTACACACAAAAACAGTCTACATTGTGGACTAAATTCTTACACAACTCCAATGTTGAGCAAAAGTAGCAGAATTGTCCACAATAAATACACACCGAAATAAGAGTTTTCAAGAAAATTGTTTGGCCATAAGTGGCTTCTCCTTAAAAAATTTAGCAATAGTACATGAAAGCTTCAAGAGAAAAAAACTACTTTACTCTTTAGAATTTTTCACATTTGTAATCATTTACAAAATAACTACCCTCTCTTGGCTTGGTGGCCAAGTGGCAGTTTTAGTTTGATTCAATAAACTACCCCTAATTTCTTGGCCTTCCAAATTATATATTCATCCCTTTTCTCCAAGAGGACTTCATTATATTTAATTTTAAAATAATTTGATGCCACCTCATTCCCCTTTCATTGTTAGATACATACTTGAGGGTTCCAAATGAATAACAAGAACATGATTGGTTTTCTTGAAGTAATGATGAGTGTATCTCCTTTGCCTTAGGTCTACTTATGGACATATATAACTTATGCATGCTCCCATGCTCAATTTTTTCACTATAGGTTTTCATCACTTATCATTTTGGCTCCAGATCTGATCGTTGTTCATGCATTGGTACTTCATCATTTTATTCTTGTTCCATCTGCATCCATTTAAATTCTTTCTTTTCTCATCATTTCCTAATAAGTATGACTATGTAGATAGCCTTTGAAAAGCCACACTATATATTGGTGGGTCCTCCTTGCCATGATGTTTAGCATCTATGTTTCTGTTATTCAGACTCTCATACATAATATCTTCATATTAAAATGTATAATCTCTTTTTTAGTGTTGATACCTGGACATCATCGCCACAAGATATATAATTTTCAAATATATAAAACTTTGAATTATATTTCTTTTTTTAAATGCATTTAACATAAGTGTCACATCCCCATAGGATGTATGCCCTAATCTTGTGATCGTGCACCTCTTGAGGGCATGGGGCACTGTAACGGTTCTCACTTTGTTGCTTGGAAACACCAAGGATACTTCGTTTGAACTATGCATCTTCACCTAGAGCATACCCATACTTCTTTCTAGGCTATGGGTGGGTCACACTCCTACTCTAATGAAACTCTCTTGTATACTTAAATATTCTTGTTAACACCTTAACACTTAGTCATTTAAGCATACATTGATGATTCAACGAAGAGAAAACTTATGAAACAAATAAGAGACACACATATATAGTGTGGGAAGCATAAAACATGCCTAACAATCGGCTAAGTCTTATTATTTTGAAACTTGGTAGAGTTGCACAATTGGCCTCACCTCAACAAAACACTCATACATAGATTCGTCACACCAAGACTCTTCCATCGCAAAAAATTCACAACTCATGTGGTGCACCTCAAATGTGCACCCACCATAGACTCATAGTCTCTTCTCTATCACAAGACTTCACCTAGACCCATGGTTCTATCTCATAGCATGCCTCACCCAAACCTGCAACAAGACTTTCCTAACTCCAAAGTCACTCGACTTGTTCCTAGACTCAACCCAAAGAAGGTTGCCCTAACTCTGTCTACAAAATCACCTCAAGGAAGCACAAGTCCTCCCATGTGGAGTGAATTGTCTCCTTGAGGGAGCTCTCCCCTCCTTGTCCAAATCTGCAGCATAATCTCAAAGTTGATATTTTCCTCCTCGCCTACTCTTTTCCTTTTTGGTTGTACACCTTGTGCTCTTATATGGACTCCAAAATTCACCTTCGCAAAATGTTTTGTCCTTTGGGTGTGTCATGCCCCTTCGTGAACCATCATGCCCAAACGAACGGATATGTCCCTTCATGGAGTCAATGCACCCAAATGAACCTGTGCAATTAACAACCTTTGCATCCCTTGGGAACAATGTGCCCCAGCTTTGGGTATGCTCCTCATGTCGACATACCCCAACCTCTTTGGTGCACCCCTCCTCTTGGTTGATTTAGCCCTATTCTTCACCTTGTTCCTAGGAAAGCCCCTTGGCGTGTTCACGTGCCCAAGTTTCCCACTTTCCCAACCGGTGCGACTCTTGTGTGCCAGAGCAACCTGAAATTCTATCTCCTTGAGGACTTGGGTGAGGGTTCCCACCCCCTTCTTGTTGGTTGTGGAGCCTAATTATCTTAATGATTTAGAGGTCTTGTTTTAGCAGTGTTTGGACGCCATTACCTGATGCGGGGGTGTGGGGGGGTTTTCACCCCCACATCTCTTGCCAAGGGGGTCCATGGGGGGTGAGCAATTTTGGAGCCCCCCCTTAGTGGGGGTTTGGAGTAGCATCCCCGAAGAGAATTTTTTGGGAAAATTGCCTTGTAAAATATTGTAATTTTGTAGTCAATCTAGACCGTTCATTATAAGGTCGCAAATCTAACGGTAGAAGTTTTGTTAGGGTTTTTTTCTCTAGAAGGAAACCCTCTTTTATGAGGGAATTGTATTGTGGTTGTGTATGTGTGTGAATATTGTATTCTGAGATAGGATATAGTGAGAGAAAGAAGAGGAAGTTGCAATGGGTATGGTGTAGGTTGTATCCCTTCATTTGTTGGATAATAATAAAAGAAGGACCTCACAATTTCTCTGGTGGACGTAGCCCACACTGGGTGAACCATGTATATCTGTATTGTGTGTCTTTTGTGTTTTATTTCCACATTTGTTTTATTTTATTGCTCTGTGATCATGTTTTTCTATCAATTGGTATCAGAGCAAAAGGTAATTCATAGGAAAAGAGGGTTCCTAGTTCAAGTGGGAGAAATGGCAGAAGATGGAAAGTTTAAGGTTCAGAAATTTAACATCCAAAACTACCAGCTATGGCAGATGCAAATGGAAGACTATCTATATCAGAAGGATATTTTCCTATCGTTGGGAGGAAAACCAAAGTAGACGACGAGTATGAAAGATGATGAATGGGAGATTCTTGACAAAAAGGCACTAGGAACAATATGGTTGTGCCTGGTAGCATCGATGGCTTTCAATATTTCAAAAGAAACGACCGTGGAGGATCTGATGAAGGAACTGGCTAAATTATATGAAAAACCCTCGGCCTCCAATAAGGTATTTTTAATGAAGTGACTATTTAATATGAAGATGTTAGAAGGTGGGTATGTCGCCGACCATTTAAATGAATTTAATATGGTTACCTATCAGCTAAATTATGTAAAAGTTGAATTTGATGATGAGGTTAGGGCTCTTCTAATATTGTGTTCATTACCAGAAAGTTGGAACGACTTGGTCATGGTTGTAAGTAACATTGTCTCTGGTTGAAACACTCTAAAATTTGATGATGTTGTTGGTGTTATACTTAGCGAGGAAATGCGACAGAAAAGCACTGATGAGACATCAGGTAATGTGTTGACCGTAGAGAATAGGGGAAGACAAAAGGATAGAGGAAAAAGCTCAGGGAACCGCGAAAATTCTAGGAAGGGCATATCTGAATCCAAAATAGGAAAGATAGAGTGTTGGAATTGTGGGAAGAAAGGACATTTGAAGAAAGACTACATAGCTTCAAAGAAACAAAAAGATGGACAACAAGAGAAAAATCAGGAAGCAAATGTAATAGGTGATGAGTTACTAGATGCTTTGATTCTTTCTTTAGATAATATTACTGAATCTTGGGTAGTATATTCAGAGACTTTATTTCATGCCACACCCCATTGGAAATATTTCCAAGATTATGTTCAAGCTGATTTTGGAAAGGTTTATTTGGGTGATGATGAACCATGTCAAATTGTTGGAATGGGTAAGGTACAAATAAAGAAAAAGAATGGAAACCAATTTTTATTGAAAGAAGTGAGACATATACCAAATCTGAGAAGAAATCTAATTTCAACAGTACAATTGGAAACTGAAGGTTGTATGTCTACATTTAAAGATAAAATGTGGAAGGTCACTAAAGGATCATTGGTAAAGGGAAAATGAAAGAAGGTAGGTACATTATATTTATGTATTGGTAATGCTCACTCTTCAATCTCTTTAACTTCTACAGGTGTGGATACAACACTATGGCATCATAGGCTTGGACACATGAGTGAGAAGGGGATGCAGACACTTCACAAAATGAATTTGTTATCAGATCTTAAACAAGTTGATTTGGATTTTTGTGAACACTTTGTTTATGGAAAACAGAAGAGAGTTAGATTTCTCAGGGTTGGAAAGGAAAAGAAGAGTGAAAAGTTAGAGCTTGTGCATACAAATGTATGGGGACTAACTTAGGTATCATCTCCCGGTGACTCGTTATTATGTTACTTTTATTAATGATGCAACTAGAAAAACTTGGGTTTATTGCATTCAACAAAAATCTGATGTTTTTGAAACTTTTAAGAAATGGAAAGCTTTGGTTGAGAATGAGACATGAAAAAGGTTGAAGTGTCTTAGATCATACAATAGAGGTGAATAATGCAGCAGGAATTTTGATGATTATTGTTCATACCATGGGATTCATAGAGAGAAAACGCTTCCAGGAACACTATAAGAAAATGGTGTGTCGGAAAGTATGAACAGGACAATCATGGAACATGCAAGGAGTATGAGATTGCATGTTGGGTTGCACTTACAGTTCTGGGAAGATGTTGTAGATATTGGTGTTTACTTAATAAATATAGGGCCTTCAAGATCCTTGGATGGTGGCATTCTAGACTAGGCATGGATAGGTAAAAAGGTAAACTACTAATTTTTTAAGACTTTCGGTTGTGAAGCATTTGTCCATATTGATAAAGAAAATAGAACAAAGCTTGAGGGAAAATCCAAGAAGTGTAGCTTTATTAGATATGGTGTTAATGATTTTGGTTATAGCTTATGGGATTATGAAAATAATAAAATCATTAGGAGTAGAGATGTGGTATTCAATGAAAAGGTCATGTACAATGATCAGTTGCACGGAAAGAAACATGAAAATGAAAACATAGAATACACAATGCTTGATGAAATCAAAGAAAATGAAATTCCAAAGGTACCAGAAAATCAAAATGTACAACAACAGGAGCAACAGGCACCTCAAACTTCTGCAAGTGTTGTTAGAAGATATACTAGGTTAAGTAGACCCCCTGAACAATACTCTCCTTAATTGTATTATTTATTATTGATTAACGCTAGTGAACCGAAAAGTTATGAAGAGGCAATGCAGGTAGACACTAAAAAGAAGTGGGAGCAAGGCATGAAAGAGGAAATGGATTCCTTGGTAAATAACCAGACTTGGGACTTGGTTCAGTTGCATGTAGAAAAAAGAGTATTGCATAATAAATGGGTTTATAGGTTGAAGGAAGAAGATGGAGAAGAAAAGAAGTATGAGGCTAGACTTGTTGTAAAGGGGTTTGGACGAAAGAAAGGTATAGATTTTGATGAAATATTTTGTCTTGTTGTTAAAATGACTTCAATTAGGACTATTTTAAGTCTTAGGGCAGTAAAATATTTGCATCTTAAATAGCTAGATGTAAAAATAGCTTTTCTCCATGGGGATTTGGAGGAATAGATCTATATGCAGTAGCCACAGGGGTATGAAGTCAAAGGGAAGGAAAATTTGGTATGCAATTTGAAGAAGAGCTTGTATGGCCTAAAGCAAGCTCCAAGGAAGTGGTATTTGAAGTTTGACAGGTTTATGACAGAACAAGGTTATAGTAGATGTTATTATGATCATTGTGTTTATTTTAAGAGGCTAGAAAATGGAAGCTATATTATCTTGCAATTGTATGTAGATGACATGCTTGTTGCAGAGTCTAACATGTAGGATATAAATGTGCTCAAAAATAAATTAGCTAATTCATTTGTGATGAAGGATTTAGGTGCTGCAATGAAAATCCTTGGTATGAGAATAACAAGAGATGGGAAAAATCACAAATTGATATTGACTTGGGATGAGTACATAGAGAAGGTGTTGGAGAGGTTTAGAATAAAGAATGAAAAACCAATTAGTACACCTTTGGCCAACCATTTCAAACTAACCAAGGAAATGTGTCCCAAGACACGCAAGCATATAGAATACATGTCTAGGATCCCTTATTCATCAGCAGATGGCAGCTTGATGTATGTTATGGTGTGCACAAGACCAAATATTGCAAATGCAGTGGGAGTTGTGAGCAAGTATATGAACAATTCAGGTAAAGAACATTGGGGGGCAGTAAAATGGATTCTCGGGTATTTGAGAGGTATTACTAATCATGCATTATGTTTTGGAGGTTCAAACATTGTTCTACAAGGATATGTTGAATCAGATATGGCAGGTGATAAAGATAGTAGGAGAAGCACCAAAGACTAAGGAAAGTGTCCACCCTTGCTTCATTGTTGTTGCCACCATCTGATCTTCTTCAAGGAGATCCTTCACAATATCTAAGTGTTGTACTTCGAACCTACTAGCACATTCGTACTTCGACCTCTTCGACATGTTCCCGTGCACTAACTCTCCAAGTGTTGAACTATCACATTCATTCCTTGATAATGCACAACATTCCCAAAGCTTGGTCACTTCCTTCTGCAATTGATTCCCTCTGCACAACAATCTCAGACCAAGGCAAGGTTTCCCCTCACCTTGTGCACTATGAAGTCACTCCAAAACAAAGTTATCCTCGGAAACTTAAATCCACTTCCCACCTCATGGAAATGTTAGTCAATCTTCTACACACATTCTGCATCACATCCAAGTCTACAAAGAGTCAAGGGAAATCATTGTGCATCTGCACGTCCAACCAACTCTACCATTGTGCCTCAAACTGCGATCAAGTCCACAAGTTTAACTTCCTTGGTTGAATTCTCCCCATCTTCATCTGGGTCTTTGAATACAAAACATCCCATCTACACCAAGAACTGCATGTCCAGACTGTCTTTTCCCCATTACTTCATCACCTGACCATGATGCTACACCTACCTCTCTATTCCCTAGAATGGTTAGGTTTCACCCTCAACTATGTTTCCCAAAGCAAGAGAAACGCCCATGCCCAAGTAATCTCTTCATGTTGCAATATAGTTTTCCACACAATCTTCCAAACCAAGGCAAGTCCTCAACACACCTCCTTTCGTTGAGTCACCTCTCTGTAACTCAAGATCTGTGATGAGTGTGGCCAATGCACCCATACTCCTCAAACTTCCCAGTGAACTATCCAAGGTTCTCCAAGTAAAATAAGTCACCTCAGAGAACTTCCATGCCTTAAACATGTTTAAACCAATACTCCTACCAACCTCAATCAACAACCCACTCTAGATCTATGAGTCATCACACAATCATTTGCAAGTCACCAAGGTATGATCTTCCTCATCCAATTTCCCATACCAAAGGTGAGTGAACACCACCCAAATCACTTGGTTTGCATTCTACCCATTCAGATTGACTGCCCACAATTCTTGGTCAACTTATTTGTTGACTCCATCCATTTCCTAGAACAAGAACTGCCTTGCACTTCCTGCAAGCGTCCAAACTATGGCATTGTCGTTGCGACTATCAAGTACTCATTGCATGACCCAATAAATCTAGATAAGGAACCAAGAAACCAAGGTACTTCATCGAAGACTTAGTTAACTCTTCAAGTCACCTCCATAACTACATCCAAACCTGCCTAAATCCACCACAGGGCTCGTCCAAGTAGGTCACCCTAAGCTCTCCACACATTCACCCAAGTCAAGGCATCCCAACTGCTACATGAATTCTTCGAATTTGCACCACTTGAGTCACCCTCAAGTCTGTCGGTTTTCGTCATAGAAATGAATTACACTTGAACACCAAGTTGTTCAACTTCCCTTCAAAGAAATCACTGCAACACTTAGGAAATGAAAGAACTCAAAACCAACCATACCTTTCCAACGACATCCTTGGTTGCACCCAAGGTTCAAGTTTGTTGTCCTAGACCTTCACTTTCCCAAGTCATCGACTCTCCACATGAAATCCCCTCAATCACCATGCGCAAATCCACAAACTTGTATAGCACCTTCGCTACAATACAAGGTTCAGTCCATCTGTCCACTTCAGAAATATGTCTAAGTCCCAAACTTCCCATGCAATAGGCTCAACCCATCTCCAATGTCCTACCATCTTCGCACCTTGACTACTTCCACTTCAAGGCACCATGCACACACCGCCCAACTCATAATCCATATTGTTATTAAATAATTTTCATAACACTGTGAAGAGCTACCTCATCTGAAGGCTACAATTGACCCACTGGTCCAACAACCCAGCTCGACTCAATTGTTGTTATCAATGATGCACGACAAAAAGATGTCATGTTGAAAATGTGCCCAACCAACTATCTTGTTGCGAAGCTACTCTAGGTCGCATCAAGTCACCCAACTCCCAAGTGCTTCTACTCATTGCGACCCATAACTTCTCCCATTCATGATCACTTATGTGATCACCCTCTGCGATCACTTATGTGGTTAGATCTATGATAAGTCCCGCATTTGTCCACCTTTCCCAAGTGCTTTGTTTCACCCATGAACTTTGCACCTGGTCTTCTCAAGGTGTGCATGCAGTTCTGACACTTACTTCCATCGCAAATCAAACCAACCAAGTCTACGCCCACACTATCTCTGTGCTACACCTTATCACCACTATCACCACTGTAACAGTAGAGTGCGCTTCAAGATTTGATACCATCTTTGTCACGAAGGTGATAGAGTAGTGAAGATATCACTAAATTGTATTCAAAGTTTGCTCTGATACCATCTATCATGTCCCCACATGATGTTTGTTTGTATCTCACAATCGTGCACCTCTTGACAGCATGAAACACCGTGATGGTTCTCACTTGGTTGCTTGGCAACACCAAGGATGTTTTTTCTGAACTATGCCTCTTCATCTTGAACATACTCATACTTTGTTCTAGGCTACAGGAAAGTCACACTCCTACTCTAATGCAATTCTCTTGTATACTTAGACAATATTGTTAACAACTTAACACTTGGTCATTTAAGCATACATCGATGAATGAAGAGAACACTTGTAAAACAAACAAGAGACACACAGATATAGTGCCAGCGGCACAAAACCTGCATAACACCTGGATAACTCTTATTATTGTGAAAAAATAAAATATGAGTACTATCGGCTCGGTTTACAACTTGGCACAATCGCACAACTCGCCTCACCTCACCAAGACACTCATACGCAAATTCATCACACCAAGACTCGTCCTTCGAAACAACTTTTGCAACTCCTATGGTGCACCTTAGACATGCGCCCACCACAAACTCACCATCTCTTCTATGTTGCAAGACTTTACACAAACCTGCATTTCTATCTTATAGCATGTATCACCTAGACCTGCGACAAGACTTCCCCAACTCCAAAGTCACAATGACTGCTACTAGAATCAACCCAAAGAAGGTTACCCCAAATATGTGTATAGAATCACCTCAAGGAAGCACAAGTCCTCCCATGTGCAGTGACTTGGTTCCTTGAGGGAGGTCGCCACTCCTTGTCCAAATCTGTGGCAGAACCTCAGAGCTAATATTGTCCTCCTCACTTGTACTATGGATTATTGGTTGTGTGCCTTGTTCTCTTATATGGACTCCAAACATCACCTTTGCAAAGCATCACATCCTTTAGGTGTGTCACGCCCCTTCCTGAACCATCACACCCAAACAAACTGGCATACCCTTCACGGACTTGGTGCGCCCAAAAAAAATTGTGTGCTCATCAACCTCACATCCCTTGGGACCGGCGTGCCCCAACCTTGGGCGCGCTCCTTATGCAGATGTGCCCCAACCTCTTGGTTGCTTATACTCCATTCTTTGCCTCATGTTTGGGCAAGCCCCTTGGCATGTTCTCACGCCCAAAGCACCCACTTTCCCAACCAATGCAACTCTTGGGTGTCGGAGCAACCCCAAATTTTGTCTCCTTAAGGACTTGGGCGAGGGTGCCTGCACCCTTTTAGCTGAAGACCTTACAATAAGGAATTCAATTGGAAACTTAATAAAGAGTTCGAGTTTACTTCCTTGATTTCAATATCTATTCATGAGTTATGGCATTGGTCAATTTAATAATGATTTTGTGGACACATTAGTTGAAATGATGTGTTATCAGGTTTCCAGGCTATTGACAACATGTCTATATTTTTATTTTGAAAATATGAAACAAATGGAAAGGAATCTTATAAAATGTATAATAGTAAAGTTGTAGAGCTTGACAAGTCCTTTCCAATGGTATAAAGAGCACACAAAATGAAGTTCGGGCTCAACAATTATAGTGAAAATACCAAAATATGTGTTTTTCTCGATGTGTTGTGTCGCACCCCTTTTAAATTTTAGTACGATATGCCATGTGTCGCATCCCTTTTAACTTTTAGTGCAATATGTTTTTAAACCTTGAAACCGTTGGTATTAAACATTATCACATTAAAACAAAATTTAGATTAATGTTCCCCCTTGTGAAACTTTGTCTTATTCACACTTCGTGGAAATTTGTCTTATGCACACCATAAAAAACCTTGGAGTGATGCACGTTTACAAAAACTTTGTTTCATGTGCACACTTTGTCTTATGTGCACCATAAAAAAATTGGAATGATGTCCAAAAACAATGGATTAATGTGCCCCTTATGAAACTTTGTTTTATGCACACTTCAATTTCATGTGTATCACACTTAAAAAAAGATTTGATGTGAGATGTGATTAAAGTTGGGAAACCTTGTGTATTGTTAGATTGTGAGTCCCTAGACGATCACAAAGTCTGAGACCACATTGATATAAGTTTTAAACCTTATCTATTGATGAGGTGGTGTTATGATCCATTGATGATTTGTCAATGAGATCTAGATCTAGAACTGGTCCAATCCATGTACTATAAATTCATATCATGAGATCAATACAATGGGCAAGAGAATAGCATAAAGCCTTTTCCACCAATTCTTGTCTTGTTTTGTTTGTGCTCTATTTCTTAACATGGTATCAGATCTTCCTTGAGTCTTAAGGGGCCTGGTAGTAATCCATGGAAGGTGGAAGGAATTGTAGCTCCTCATGGTAGTGATCCATGAAAGTGTAGCTTATGGTTACAGTGGAAGAAAGTACCCAAATCTATGGTGTAATGGAAAAAAGACAAAGACAAGGTCATTCTTCTTTCGCTTGTTGGTTTAATATGCAATTGTTTTACTATGTATGATGAAGAATATTTATTTACATTCAGAATATGGGAGGAAAAGGTCAACATTTTTTTATTTACACATCAGTTCATAGATTTGTTGCCATAATATATAGATCTGCCATACCTCATGTGTCCATTTATCTCATGAGTGAAAGATTCGATTTAAAAGTTACAGTTCAATGTTTCTGAATCTAATATATTGTTAAAAGACAATCCATTGTGACTTTTAAGGACTCCATTGGTGTGAAATATCTGTGCGTGAGGGCAGATCTAAATGTTTTTTTCTAGTCAAAATCTAAATATGCCATCATCAATTAGCGCTCACCCGTAACCCTTCACAACATACAACATTTCAGGCAATTATCAGAGCTTTGGTGACATCCTATGAGTCTTCCGTAACATGTGTAGATTTTCTACAGAGGCCGGGTATTTTAATTTACACCATTATTAAAGGGAATGTCTTTTGTAATGTATGCACTATTGTTTTGTATATTTCTGGGGTTATATTTTGAGGTGTTGCACTTCTCCCAATATTGGTTACAACCTACTTAGACCATAGTTGTGCCCTAGCATTTTTTTGTGGGTGTCTGCATGGGATATTAATATGAGTCATTGATGAACTCAACCCCCTTTATTTGTATCTGCATATTTTTTTGTGTATGGCCATTAGCATATCCAAGGCAAGTTTGTAAGGCATGAGCACAAGAAGTTGTTAGAATATGTGAGGTGCAAGTTGTTGGACAAGATTCCAAGTATTTTTCTTCATCAAGGAGTCATATTTAGTATCCATAGCATTCTCCCATTCTAGTTTTCCTTTAGCTTTTGTATAAGTGGAGGGATCATCTTTGACTAACACTTTTACCATGAGAGAAAAATCAGATATAGAAATTTGAGTGTCAAATAGATTACCAATCTCATAACCTACATATTCAAGTGTCTTTCATACCCAAACTAGAAGAGTAAGGGTAGTAGTGGGAACCACTCTAGTATCTTCATAAATTTTAGGTGGATCACTCGAACTAGTAGGTGAATTGGGATCTAGACCTTGCCTAGTACTTGAGGAAGGAGGAATGGACATATCTTCAATTGAATATTGAGTCAATTGAAAGGTAACATGAGGTTCAACATACTCAAGTGGTGGAGACCCTTCATTGAATTGGACATCTTGTTGAATGATAACATCTCTTTTGGATGGGTCAAACAACATGTAAGATTTAGAATCCTCGCTATAACCAACAAATATACACTTGTGAGATTTGGGCTCCAACTTCTTTCGTTTTTCATCTAGGACATGTGCCCAACATTCACTGCTAAATATTTGGAAATTGCTAATGTCTGGTCGCCTTCCACTCCACTTTTCTTTAGGAGTAACCTGCGAAACTTCCTTTGTAGGAAGCCTATTCAAAATATGGTTAGCACAACAAACAAATTCATCCCAAAATATTTTATGTAATCCTTTTAATAAAGCATAAATCTATCAATTTCAACCAAGGATATTCTTACTATGAGGAAGTGTTACATGCCAATAGGAAACCTCACAAATCTAATGAGGCCTCATCGTGTGTACAAATCCCTCATGATGATAGGCTATGCAACAGTAAACATGGTTGATAGAAAAACATTACAAGATGGATGTAATCTGAAGATGAAGATGACATTGCATTACATTCCCCCTTAATGACAACTTCAAACATCCTAAAGAACTGACAAAGAAAACTTTGTTGAAGTCAAGGATAAGTTGTGAAGAGGAACAATGTAGAAAACCATAACTTGTAACCAGATCCTCAATAAGGTGCAAGTAGAAGACACTTGTTTTCATCAAGAAGCATAACCAAGATGCCTTCCTAGGCCATCCAACACTATCAACAAGGTCATTTTTCCTCGTAACCAATACATGAGGCCCAATTTAACCTCTAATAGCAATAAAATATATAATTTATATGCAAACATAAAGCAACAATAGAAATAACATTGCATAATTCAAACTCTTTCATTACCCATTAAA
>ML787161.1:82500-93897 GCA_009831015.1 Picea engelmannii
TGCGCTACCCTTTGTTTGGCTATCTAGCTTAGGGTTTTCTTCCGGAGGAATTCTCAGTCAAGGTTAAGGTGCTCGGAGGGTGGCTTCAACCAGTGGTTGGGTGACGAGGGTATCGTCAATGGTAAAACGAGCACACCATCTTCTATATTCTAACACTTATACTCATGACAAGTGGGAAGAGAAAGAAGTGAATAAAAGGGCAAATTATATTATGAACAAGTGCAAATGTGGATGCAATAACATGACAAAGCATAGGCATACAAGAGGAAAATAGAGGATGAAAAACAAAGAATAAGCTACTAAAGAACAAACTTAGAAACAAAGAGTGGAAGCAAAAGCAAAAGAAAAAGAAAAAGTTGAAGAAGAGGAAGCTCAAGTTGCAGCATAAGCACACGAAAAATAAAAAAGAGGGGGAGATACGAAAAGAAGAAAGGGTGAAGAATGAATTCAAAGGAAAAGATTGGAAGAACAGGTTGAAGCCAAAGCCAAAGCCAACGTAGTAGTAGAAGCTAAGGTAGAAGAAGAGAGAATTAAAGTAGCTCATAAAGAATAAAGAAGAAATTTACATGAAGAAAAGGAGGAAAAACATAAAATGTTAGCAATAGAAGAAGAAAGAAGAAAAAAGGTTGAAGCATATGCTAAAGTTGAAAGAAATACTTTAGAAAAAGAACAAAAGAAGAAATATGAAGGGGGGAATTTATTGGTACATGGTGGTAGTGAGACATAGGAAGAACATACACCCCATAAAATAATGAATGATGTCTATAGTAAGGATAATGGGAAATGCCTTGCCCTCTCCCACAGGTCCTGATCTTTAGCAATTTATGCAACAAGATCTTCCCATTGATGAGGTAGCCTGACTAGATCTTTTCACTTTCAAAAGAAAAGAGAAGTAAATTGTTAGAAAAATTCATAAGAGAAGGAAGATCAATGTGGATAAGGACATGGTAGAAACCATTAAAACCACAGTCATGGAATATAGACATGGTAGCAATAGTTTCTATTGGAGTTGCTACCACCTAAGCTACTCAATCCAATGCCATCAATATGAAGAGAGAGATTGATGAATGTAAGAAAAAGTAGAGTTCTAACAAAATCAAGTTGAATATTATAAAGCTGAGAAGGGGAGCAATGTTGAATTCGTATGTTGTGCTCTATAGATATAAGATGAGTTAAATGTCAAGAGAGAATACAAAGGTGTTTTTATCTCATAAAGTGGTGGCATCAAGAGTACATAGATGTTCCTCTGGACATTCCTCAGATGAGCGATGGAGATATCTTGCACATCGAATTAAGTCTCAGAAGATGGAAGGATTAATGTTTGAAGCTAGAAAATAAGGCAAACGATACTTTTAGTGAATGTCAACAACTGTGGCAAGTAGTCGAGAAGGCCACACATAAGTGGAATTTACGTTATTTTGGCGAAGCAAACTCCATCAGACCTCAACAAGAGGTGATGACATATTTGGAAGAAGGCCAAAGAATGGAGAGACATGTGATTGAACATGTCTTAGGCATCAACAAAGCAAAACTTACAAAACATATTACTACGCCCTCCAAAGGGATAACTCTGATAAATTCTTTTTGGGCCACATAGAGTAAAAGTGTGGAAAAATATGTGTATGATGTGGTTGTATGTGAAGTGTTACTTGAAAGACAAAGTTACCCATGTGCTCACGATATTAAAACTTTGCATGAAATATTGCAAGCTTATTCTAATGATAGAATAATTGAAACGAGACAAACTTTTGGGAGTTAAGTGGAATGTGAAGGGCTACTGAATCAAATCATTTAATGTCCCTATGCTTCCCCATTTTGTATAAATACAATAATTTGTAAGGAGAAAGGAGCTTTTGCTTGTCATTGTAAACTCATTTCTTGTTAATTGATAAGCCTACTGTCCAAATTTTTGGAGATCCATGGTGGAGTATGTATTAGCTATGATTATGCTTTGTTGTTCATGTTTTTTGGAATTAGTGTAAGATTGGATATTGTAGCTGTAGATTTCTTCTCATGTTTGTTCTATCTATTCTTCCTTTTCTTATTAATGGTGCTAATAGATCGATGTGGAATTATAGTTTTCTATTTAATGGTAGGTTCACCTCTATTTGTAGTTTTCTATTTGAAATTTCTACAATCAATTATTCAGCAAACTAATTTATGTTTATTACTTGCATTTGTTTCATTAGGTTCCATATCTGACAATTGCTCTTATTTCCTAGCTAGGAGAAATTAGAGTAGGATTGCATTCTTCATTTGCATATTGCACTTTGCATTTAGATCTAAAATTATAAAACCAATAACAACAATCAGGCTAGAATCCCGAGGGTTTGCCATTCCAAACATAGAAAGGTCTAATTAGGCCCTTGATGAACTTCTGTATTTGATGAACATAATTTGCCTACATCAACATGCCCCTAAGACATGGTACGAAAGCACAAGCAATCCATAAGAGTTGAAAGGGGCCTTCCAAATGACCCTTTGTCAAGGATGATGAAATCCACTAGTAGAGAAAGCTAAGTGAATGTAAGAATGGGAAATTATAGTAAACTATGCCCATGATGATGAAATCCAGGGGGGCTATCACCATCTATCACAAGTTCCCTCACAATCCCATATAAAGCCACCCAGTGGACATATCCATGTCATCTAGTAGACCATTCCTTATTTCTAGTTTGACACGTATTTTGGGCATAGTGGTGTGCTCCTTGTTCTTGGTCTTCTCATCAATGTCCATGTAAGTCCCAATGGACTTCAAAATGTTGTCACCTAGAGTTCCATTGGTAGTGACAATATTTTAACGTGGCTATGCGGTTGATATGTTCCCTCACTAGGTCGAATAGGGGTACCTAATGATGTACAACTAATGGGTAATAGTAATAGTCCCAAACCTTCCAATCAATTTTAAGCTTATTTGCCTTTGTTTTCAACACAAAGATAATAAATCGCATGATGCTAGATGTAAAGTTGGTGTATTCCCCAAGGGATTCTTCCATTGTTTTGTTAACCAAGGTTTGGAGTGTCTTTTATCATATGTCCCCTACTGAACCACCCAAAGAGAGCTTGTTCTTGGTGTAAATCTATGTTTTCCTTGACCATCAACTTTTCTATGACCAACTTCATTTTCTCTTGCTTCTTTTTTATGCAGGTGGTCTTCTTCTTTTTTTTCTTTCTCATAGAGGGTTCCCTCCATATGGTTTCTTCTCCCTGGTTGGACTTCTCACCCTCTGCATGCACTACCTTATCCTCATGTTGACTTCTATGTTTCTTGCATTCAATCACCCATGCAAGATTGCCAATATATCTTCCCTCAACTTTGAGAAATTTTGAAGTAGGTCTTGCTTTGATCCTTTAAGGACACCATGCAAACTCTTTGTTGAGCTTTTGTTATTCTCACAAATATTTTTCTTTTTCCTTCCAAATAGTGCCTCCTTCTCAAGGGTAACCTTGAATGTCTCCCCTTGTCCTTTCCTTCCCTCTAATTGATTGCATGCATTTCCATGATTGGTGATGCGCCCTCTTCTTATGACGATAGGTCCATCCTCTTGGAGAATCTCCTCTCACACTTGACTAGATGTGTGGTAGGACTTGACGAGCATGCCTCTAAGTCGACACCCATTTAAGTGTCATCACATAGGATAATCCTAGATGAAGTTTGATCAGAGAACCCACATTGCATAATACAAATTTCCCTCCTTCGTGCAACCTTGATTGTCTCAAGTAGGAAGAACCCCTTTTGGACCCCTCCCTATCACTCGATACATTCTATGACCTCGTACAAATTAGTCCTAATCACAAAACCATGGTCCTTTGCTCTGATGGGTTGACCTCTGATAAGGGAGCCCTTTCACTTACCACTGCCACAAAAGGATTTAACCCATCATGCTCTCCCAAAATGGTGATTATTGAGTGATCAACTGCTAGTAAGGGTTGGCTCATTTATGCCTCGTAATCAAAAGATCCACCCTCTTCCACCTAATTATTTGTGTCCACGTTTCTTTGGAGTGTTGTTGAATCCATGCCCAACTCCCTGCAAACCCTTTGATCCTACAACGTCCATGTTAAAGCCCACTTGCCCATTCCCTCCCTTGGCCATCTTCCATATATACCAGGTTTTCCAATACCACAATCTTCAATATATATATAAAACTTGGACTAGTTACAATAAACTCTCATCAATTTACTCCTAAACCATAACCCAACGAAGGCTTTAACTTTAATGACATCAAGTTTTTTTTTTATCTTCATACATTGGTGAAGTGGTCCCTTCACACACATAGTTTGGTGTGCTTTTCATGGGCCCTCCCATAAACATGTCCCCTATTGCAAAAGAGACAATTTGCAAAGGACATACAACACTCAATACACTTGAGAGGCAATGTTTTTAGCTTTAGTTCCAAGATGTTAGGAAAAAACTGTCTTTTCCACACTTTAGTGTCCCCAATAGTTTTGTACGTGTGTGAAGTTAAGGGTCTTAGACTTTGAAGCATTGGTTGGCCTCGAGTCAATAGAGTTGTGGTTTTTGTGATGTTCCAAACCATGTGTACCAAATGCACAACCCCATAAGCAATTATTTTAGTTAAGTTTGGAGTTCCTTTGTTGCAAATTCAAGTGATATTCCATATAGCAATGTTGCTCCATAAACTAAGTTATATTTCAAAAACAATGGCCACTAGAAAAAATAAATAGATACTGCAATGAGGCCCTACAGTGATCCATGAAGTTGTCTAAAACAAGGGAATCAAGGTACATGGTATGCAAATTGTGTGCCATTTTTATAGAGTGTAGCACTAAACATTGATTGACATCCATTTTTCACTTTCTCCATTAATATCCATAAGTTGATCTAGTATGACATATATAAGGCATACAAAAAGACAACTTGCATTGAATTAGTGGAACCATTGTTAATGAAGATGCATAATTATTGCCAAAACTACCTCCAAATTGAGGATGGTTGCATCAATACCCCTACATATATTAGATTCTTATTTGGGTTGAGAATTCCCTTAGGCCAATTTCATGCGTGCGGTGAAAGGAATTTGATCACCATATTTCAAACACTAGTGTCTTTGTACATTAACATATCATGAGATTTAGGGCATGTATTATCGCCTTTTTAGGGAATCAGGTGGGGGATTATCATCTCTCAATCAATGTGAAGCTCATAAACCTCTGGTGCTTTTCATTAGATAGATGACTCGACATAGAAGAGACCTCCTTGGAAGGCATCGCATGATTGAACCCCACACCCAACTCATAAACTCATTCCTTCAACAAACCCTAAGGGGACACATGCATACACAAGTCCATAATTCTACCTAGTGGTTTGCTTTGCAAGTGCCAACCACCTTTTCACTACTCCACAACATAAATCTTAAACCTATTGTGAGGTTCATTAGCCTTCTATGTTAGGAGAGATGTTTAGGAAAACTTGCCCTCTTTTGCCATCTCCTTTTTACAACTCTCTCTTTGGGATGACTTGTACATGCTCTTTTTGCCTTTTGTTTTTTAAAGTCCTCTTAAACCCTAGCTCTTTCGATGTTGTACATATTTCTTGGTTCTATTAACATATTTTTGTCAGAGCACAGTGTAAACAACCAAAGATTTGGTGTTTTATGTGCAACAACTCTTCATGGGAGGTCGAAATGGAGTTTTTTCAAAGCAATTTAACGAAAACAATTCTTTTAATGGAATTGCAATTTTGAAGCATTGAGATTACATAATATGTACATTTTAGGGGTTTTCAAGGTTGCTAAATGGACATATGCAATCATAATTGACATTTGATATGAGGCACTCAAACATACTATTTTCGTTATTTATCTTGGAATATGATGAAACATCATAAACTTTTTGGTTTTTAAACCTTTTGGGTTGAATGTGATCCAATCCAACATGAAGCAATTATGAAAATTTTGACCTATTTCATATCAAAATGTTTGTTGAAAAGTGGTGCTATTTGTATGTTCTTTATACTAGGCCATCAAAATGGACAAGCCTCATACACCCTTGGTATTCTCACAAAGGTTTTAGAAATGATTTTGTCACTTCAATGTTCCTTGGAAAGGTTTCCCACTAAGGCCATCGAATATAACAACTTTAACGGATTTGTAAGTGATTTCAAGGATTCAAAGAAGCACCAAATCATTGGCTAAATTATCACCTAAATCTGACAACGTAATTGTTACTAAAATCATTATTTTACATTGTTTAAATAGTATTTTTAAATGTACAAATTAATTCAGCACCCTCAAAAACCTAGGGTTCCTAGAATATATAATCTCTACCACTAAAATCTGAAATTTTCTAAATTTCTGAATGGATTTTCTAAAAATGTGAGAAAACTAAGTTGAACGTTTAGAGTACGTTCTCTGGTGTTTGGGGTTGAGTGGATCATGGTCCTCCTCCACTGTTTTGGGGCTCTGGGGCTCCGGGCGATCATGAGTTCAAACCACGCGTTTGTGAAGGTTGTAAAGGGTAGTTATCTTAGCTCATGAGATCAGCCGCGCCCAAAAAAAGATACGACTCCATTAGTGGACATGCTGCCATGTTATTCCCGGATACCCTGGTTCGAGATAATCTCAATCCCGTGCCTCGGTGGTGGACACCTTTCCGGTCCGGTCGATTGGATTAAAAAAAAGAGAAAAAAGTGGATCATCTCAACCGCCAATCTCAATCTTTCTCTGTAGAGATATCAGCATGCAGGTGGGTCAAGCCCATCTCCATCGCTGTCTCCGGAGCCATCGATCAATGAATGACTCTGACGACGCAAATGATGGGACATGGGAAGAATTACTGACTGAATAGATGCTCTGAGATCTTTAATGGATCCCATCAATCACCCGGAGGTGACATAAAAGCGTACAGACCGGACCCATAAAGCCAAAACTCAATCAATGAACAGCCGGTAGGTGCGACAAATACTAAAAGCAAAGACCTTTTTGTTCTGACGTCAGAGCTGCCGCAAGCATATACTTCAGGTTGAGGTCGACCAAAAGGATCGCCGCAGTCGCCGGTTCGAATCGCGGGAAGTGCAAGCGACGGGAATTCCAGAAAGGTCGCCAATTAGCTCATGGGATGATTGAACAACTGGATATGTCTGGAGTATTTTTGGCGAATATCCCAGTCCGCGCGTTCACATTGGTGCTTGGCCTTTAACCTTATCCTTCCGCCCAACGGCCCTCGTGCTTTAGCGATCGTGGTCGGATAAACGTGAAAAGCGTTAGATCTCGCTTTTGAGTACGGACTTTTTAAGGCTGTCGTACAGTCGTGTGGATGACGCAAAGTGGAACGTTGACCAGATCAGACATAAGCAATGAGCATCACATGAGTAATTAATACGACGATAAACACTCGGGTAAAAAAAATTAATACGATGATAAATAAACACTCTGTTACATATGTTTTGTATGTTGAGTTTTACTGGTTGGATTTAGAGTTATTTAGATATATTGATTTAAAATTTATTATATAAAAAAAGGTTTTCTAATTATTCTAAGTTTTGTTTTTTTCATTGAAATCTGATTACATAAATCTACAGGAAATCACTATTCTCTGTTATTTAAAATTCATTTTTGAATGTAGAAATAGATTTAGCACGCTGAAAAATTACTGGCGCACTTGGATTACACAAAGAAAAATCTTCGGGGCACTAATCTGCACGAAATCACTATTTTTTGTTGTTTAAAATCCATTTTTGAATGTAGAAATGGATTCAACATGCTATCCGGCACTTGGATTCCACAGAGAGAAATCCCTGGGGCACTTGGATTACACAGAAAAAAATCACTCAAATCTGTGGAGGATCTAATAATTTCTCGCTGGATTTCTAGCAAATATCCCCAAAAATATTGTCAGAGAAGAATCAAAACATAAAATATTTAAATTAGATGTTACATACCATTTAATGCTCTATATGCACAGTTTTAACCATTGAATACACAAAACAAATCCAATATACAAATATTAAATGTTACAAACTATTTAATGCTAATGCTCTGTATGCAGGTTTTAACTATTAGATTCAAAGTTATTTAGATCGGCATTGAGAGGTGAGAATACTCTTTCCTGAATTATGAGAGGAATAATACACATGCAGGGTTAGTTGTACTTACAGCAGAGTAATTATCCCAAGGTATTTAACAGGTATTGAGAGTTAGGACTAATCCTTTTTTCCATTTATTAGGGAAATAATAACCCTACTAACTTAGTTGTACTTTTATTACATGGCTGAGAAGCTTAGTTGAACATTAAACATTAATCGGTGGATTGATTAGCTTTGGTTTTGAAGTTATAAAAAAATTCATAAATTTATTTCTGTAATGAACATAATTTTTTTATAATTACAATTTTATAAAAATTAAATATAAATTTTAAATATAAATAATTTTTTATCATAATTCAAATATGATAATATAACATCATAAAAAAGTTCACACACTTCTAAATTAATCAAAATTTGAATAATTTTTTTTGACATTTTATATTTTACTAAAATCATCCCACAACTAAATATAAATTAGTACACACTTGGACAACGCCATATACCGAAATTGCTTGTTGCGATTGGAGCATAATGTCTACCTACTCTTTTCCGTGAGTGGGGATTTTCTATGAAAGGGAGAGTATAGCGGTTGAATGATTGCAATAGTCACCTTACTGTACAACACACGTCATGAAAAAAAGGTGCTTTTGTCCACCATGCTGTTGCAGCTTTTATGCAAAAGTTATATATATAAATGGAAACTTTATTTTAGTTATATATATGAGTTTATATACAAAAGTTATATATAGAAATTTTATTTTAGTTTTATGTATGAGTTAATATAGATAATTTGCTCCCCCGCCCCGCCTGTATCTTAGTTTGACTACTTAGCTATCATCTTCAGACCGCCGTGTTCCTCCTCGCGACACCTTCTTGTCCCCCCAATTCCCAGAACGGTCGAGTCCTCCCACACACTAGTTATTGACTCCTTAAGGAAGCCTATGGGGGCGCCACCTCCTTTTCGCAAGCCTCGAAACAACGAGAACCAGTCTTCTGACTCTTTCTTTGACACGCAACTGAGAGAAAGTCTCACTATTCTCTTTGGTCTGGTCTTCGAACTCCGTCAGGGGGTGGAGGACCTCCAATTCCGTCTACAGACCACGGATGGAAAAGTCGTGGCCCTTCTTCAAATCCTTTCCTCCCTCCAAGAGGCTTTCCAATCGGACCCGGCAGGTGTGGCTTCAGCAGCGGAACCCTGTGTAGCGACCAGTGAAGGAAACACCCAGATGCAGCGCTCCACAGGGAATGGGATGGAGCAAGCCAAGCATGAGGACATGGCCGTGGAGGTGGACACAGGACAACACACACTGCAGGACACCTCGCCAGATGCCGACAGAGATGAGAGCAACGTGGAAGCTGGAATGGAGTGGGCAAGTCAAGTGACATTCGTCGAAGAGGAACCTTGGTCCGAGGCCGTTCATGCCACCTAGCCAGGTTATTTGCCAAATGTTTAAGCCCATAGGGGTCCTTCAAGTTTCAATAGTTTCTCTTTTTTTAGCTGTTGTCCAGACAGTTTGAGACTGATATATTAGACTGTTAAACTACCTATGCTTGACTCACTTGCTGGCTGGACTGTTTTCCTCTCTATTGGGGCAGTCCAGTAACTACAGTACGACTAATTTCTATATTTTGTACCTCCAATTTGGTTTTTGAAGGGCTTTTATATATAAAACTTCTTACTTACAAAAAAATAAATATATAGATAATTTGAAGAATAGTTGTGGAGTATGATGTAACATTATAACAGGTTAATTGTTTAATTGGTCATTTTAGGTGGTGTATTTTTTTTTGAAAAATAAGGATGAGTGCATTAGTAGATAGCAAGTGAGTTAAATTTAGCTTCATGGGATAGCCCAGTGGTGAGAACTGCATATATTCTCTAGGTTCAGGGAAAGGTCTAGGTTTAGGGAAAGATCACGGGTTCGAGCCTTCTGTCCCTAGGGTTACGGTTTAGCACCTCATATTATCTACAAAGTGGAGAAGTATCGGATGAGTTTCCCGCTACATTTACTAAAGTATATGATTTATTTGTAAGTAATTTTAATGATGATTTAAATGACTTAATAATGTTTTTTTTTTTTAAATTACTATTTTGAAGTAAGACTTAAAACTATTTATGTTAATTAAGAACTAGTTTTTCTTAAATATAAGAAAACTAATTAATAATTCAAAACTAAAAACATTTGGTCAAAGTAAAAACTTACCCCCTTACAAATCATTAATAATTATTACCAAAAAATAAAAACTTACCCCTTACAAATCATTACTAATTATTACCAATAACAAAGTTTTAATGAAATTCAATAATATGTTTACACACATTGTACTTGAGATATAAATATCTACAAACAATATTGTAAGTATAATTGAGATATAAAAAATTTCCAAAAATGGAATAAATAAAAAATATAAATTTGAAATAAATACAAAATTTTGAAGAATATGTTTTAATAATGAAACTTTGAAAATTTATTTTGTTTATAATTATATATATATTTTTAAATATCATTAATTTTAAATAAATATATTTTAGAAAAAATTGTATGAACTTAAGAAGAAGGATATCAAAAAGATTTAGCTATAAAATAAAACAAAAATATATATTTGAAATAAATACAAAATTTTGAGTAATATGCTTTTAATAATTAAATACTTAAGAGGAAGGATATCCGACAAATTTGGCTTCTATAAATAAATTTTGTGTTTAACAAATAAAAGTGAAAGATGAACAAATTTCAATTTTATAACCACTTTTGACCAAAAAGTTTATAAGTACTAATGAGGTTTCCCTATCATAAATAAATTGTGTTTGACAAATAAAAATAAAGGTAAATATTTTTATTGTGTTTGACAAATAAAAATAAAGGTAAAAATGTTGTATTTCAAAATTACCAAAGAGTTTGTAAATGTAAATATACTTTTGCTTGTGCTAATAAAGTTTAGTTTTTTTCTTAAATTTACATATTCACTTTTGATGTATTGTTTCATCGTTATAAACTAATTAGTATTGTTTCAAAAGTTATTTCAAACCGTTTGAAACCGATTCTGGAAAGAAGTCTCTCAGTGGAGCAGCTTGGTTTCCTGAAAGGGAGAAGAATACAAGATGCCATTGGGGCGGCCCACGAAAGCATTTATTCTATCAAACAGAAAAATCTGAAGGCATTGATTTTGAAAATTGATCTTAAAAAGGCTTTTGACAGCATCGATTGGGCTTTCCTGAGATTAGTCCTTCACTCGGTGGGCTTTGACATTAAGTTCACGGACTGGATAATGGCTTGCGTTTCTAGTGCCAACTTTGCGGTATTGATTAATGGGGAGGCTTCAAGTTTCTTCAAAAGCGAACGAGGGCT
>ML787161.1:99726-131018 GCA_009831015.1 Picea engelmannii
ATTGATGTATTATAAGGATGTAATCAACTCTAATTTAGAAGATCAAAATTATTTATCTGTTTTGTAAGTGTAAAGAAAAAAATAAATATTGTTAAGATAAGAACAAATTCTTACGAGCTTTATAGTGAAACTAGGGGTTGGTCAATTTTTAAAACTTCATGGGATGAAAGAGTGTGTCACCTTTGTGACACTAAGAAGGTTGAAGATGAAAATCAATTTCTCTTAGATTGTCCAGCCTATACCCATTTTAGATGTCATTTTCAAAATATTTGTCACACTACCAACCTTCCTAACCTCTTAACTCAACAAAAGTATGGTGATCTTGGAAAACTTCTCTTAATGCTTTTCGAGCACCTCTCAAGGTCCGATAGACCAATTCAGTCTTAGTGGATCTTAATCACCATCATCATCATTAGATAATCATCATTAGATAGTATCACCTAAAAAATGTTACACATTTTCTCCTCATTTTAAACATTCATAATGAATTTAGTATATTAATAATGAAAACAAAATTTGAATAAAGAAGACAATAGTCCATCCCACAACCACACCAATTAAATTCAATTGACTTTAAAATAGATTATTTATATTAAAATATTAATCATTAAAATTAAATATTTTATTTTATATTATCATTAAACATTTATTTTTTTAAGATTCTAAAAGTTTTTAAAAATAACCATGAAATTGTATTTGTTTATGGTCCCACTCCAAGTTGAAATTTTAATAATACAACTATTTTAAAGATTCTAAAATTTACCTCAGATATCTAATACATTTAAATTTTTTTCTTAAATTTTATAATTTAAAAAAAATAAAAATAAAAATTATAGTTTAATGATTAATATAAAAATAAAAATAAAAAATAAAATAAAAATTACATTTTAAATAAATAAATAAAAAGTTAACGTCAAAATGAGTGTGTTTTATATCATCATGACTAAAAGTTCAAAATTGTATGTATTTGGTTGAATGATAGTGAAATTGTGATTAAACAAAAATATCACAATCATTGTTTTATATTCTGTTTATAAAATTGTATAATTATTTGGATGTATACAAGTTTATAATGGTGTCTTTGATTTAATATATTTATGTAAAAATTATTTATTTAATTTAATGACATGAGAATGTCATCATATAAAAAAATAATTTAATATATTATGATTAAATTAAAATACATATATTATAAATTTAATATTATTTAATAATATTATTAAAATATAAATATTAAATTAAGATAAAAATAAATAAATTATGGGTTGAAGATTGTTTTATAAAGATTGTGATGAATATATAGTAATATAATATTGAGAAAAATAATTAGAGAATGTTAAATCTCCTTAAAAAAAATTAACATTGTTAAAAGATGGGTTGGTATGGTCTAGGTTCTAAGTAGCAGTTTCTTAAACCATAGGTGACTGTCACAAAAACATTGTAGAAAAAAAATAAAAAAATAAATAATATTTAAAAAAATTAGTGAAGAAATTAAAAAAATAAAAAACAAAATAATGGAAATTATATTTTTATATTATATAATTTGAATAATTTTGAAATAAATTTTAAAATTATTTTTAATTGATTAAGAATTATTTTTTAAATGTAAAAAAATAATTTAACTTTGCAAAATCCAGACTCTTATAAATTTGATGAATTATTTTATTTAAATTACTTAGTTTTCCTCAAATAATAATGAATCAACTCATAATTATTTATTTAATTAAAAAATATTTAAATAAACTTCACTTTTACTTATAATCTAACACTAATCAAACACACTAACAACTCGTACTAAATTATACTTTGTTTAGCAAACTATATACAATACTCTAAAATTTTACTTCATACTTTGACAAAAATAGCATTTCATACTTGAAAATAAAAAAATATCAAGATGCCATTATTAACGAAAATATCAAAATTAATATCGTTATTAAATGAAAAATATCCAAAAGGCCGGTCTTACGGGATTGGATAGATACCCTGTAGAAGCCAGAAGATTGGAAGCCAGGTTCATTTATCTTGGAGCTCCTCTCATTCCATAATGAATAAATGCAAATGCTCCTCTGGATGTCTGAACCCAACAACTCGCCGGCATAAATTTCTCCAGCAAAAATCTAGCCACCCACTCGCTCGCATAAATATGCCCAACGGAAATCCAGCCGGCCACTAAATTCCCTGCACTGACAAAACCCCACAGACTAACAGATCCCGACATGGATCCCCCCATACCCTGGCCATCTGCATACACAGAAATCTAGACTTGAAAATAATTCTAAATTCTGTATGGAGCCCTGAAGCTGCTTCTTCTGTAGGTGCAGAGTTCGATTCCCGCAATGGAAGAGGCCGTGCCCGTCAAGGTTCCTCTCCCCTGTGACTACTGTGGCGAAGCGAATGCAGTTCTTTACTGCCGAGCTGACTCCGCCAAGCTCTGCCTCCCATGTGACCACCACGTTCATTCTGCCAATGCCCTGTCCAAAAAGCATGTCCGATCCCAGCTCTGCGATAGCTGCAAGGACGAGCCCGTTACGGTTCACTGTGCGGCCGATGATGCGGTTCTTTGCCAAGAATGCGACTGGGACGCCCATGGAGGAGATTCTACCGGCCACCACCAGCGCCAGTCAATCGAAGGTTTCACGGGCTGCCCCTCCGCTGAAAGTCTGGCGACCAAGTGGGGTTTCGATCTCAGCGACAAATCTCTCAATAACTCTGCTTCGCCCCTCGGGCTCTCCGGTCCCCAATGCGGGAATTCCCTCGTATGGGGAGCGCTCGATGATTCTCTCGACTGCATCGTAGCGGGTCGTATGAAAGCCGATCCTGTAGATTCCTGGCTCTGCACACCGTCCTCAGCTCTTCAGGATGTCCTCGTCCCCAATCCAAATATGGGCTCCGTCGTATTCCCGGCCCCAGGCAAGGTACTGGTCATTCCCCCCCTAAGGTTTTTGTGAACATCCAAATGCGATTTCAGTGTATACACTTCGATTTTTCATGCAACTAAGGTTTTTTCAAACGCCCAAATGCGATTTCATTGTACCCATTTCGATTTTTTCATGCAACTGATTGCTTGAATCTGTTCTGGTTACAGCAGCAACATCATCCTCTGTGTGGTAAGCAGAAGCAAGTAATATTTCAACAGCTGCTTGAGCTGATGAAGCGGGAAGGAAGTACAGAAAACCCTGAGGATGAAGAAGAAGAAGCAAAACCTATTTCCAGACCAGGCACTCCTAATCAGCATCAGCCAAGTCATCCAGCCCTAGAGGTAAATGATGCGGGAAACCAGAATCCATCACAGGGCGAACAACGCTCTGCAGAGACAATTCGGCACATTCCTTCCTCGTCATTGCTGATGCTTCAACAGAACGGATCAGATCGTGGTATTGAGCAAGATATTATCTGGAATCGTAGCTCTGGGAACCAAGCGTCCCAGGTATGTTTCAGAGCTTTGCTCAACCTTGTACAATTAGAAAATATTTCTATAGCTCATTTTGATTTTGACTTTTGAGCTGGTGAAGTTCAGGGTTCGAACACAACTCCATACTTATTAGACCCCCACATTCTTATCATTGTTTGAGAGGTTTGCGCTGGCACTTGGGAGGTCCATATCCATATGCACGAGAGTGCGGTTTCCTACCAATGTGTTCTGTTACTATTAATGAGTTTGGATCTTTTAGCGTTCGAGTGTTCAAACCAATGTCTTGCAACAGCATGAGCTGATTGCAGCTAAGCCCTAATTTTCTTGGTAATAGTTTAGCTAAACATATCTGGCCCCTGAGAGATCCATATCCGTATCGACGAGATTGCAGTTGCTGACCAACGCGTTCAGTTCCTGGCGATGAGTTTGGATAATTTACTATGGGGGAGTTCAAACCAGTGTTTCGCAACAGCATGAGCTGATTGCAACTATGTCCTAGTTTTCTGGTAATAGTGTAGTTAATCATATGGAAAAAACCCCAATGTACTGAGAAATTTGTAACAGCTCAAGTGGTCTGAAACCACAGAATTGGACTCATGGTGATCTGAAGGCAAGTGCGACCGATGCACCATTATAGCAAGTCCAATTTGACAGCGAATAAGGGGAGACGAGGCTTCTACCTCCAATCAGCCCTCCAATGTGATAAGTTCTTGGAGCTTAGGAGCTGCCTGGGTTACAAATAATTTTCTTCAAGAGTAGGGTGTGTGTGTCTATGTAAATATATTGGAATCAAGAGAAATAAGATCAATTTCAGGGCAGCATTAAAGGGCTTTCTTTAAAAATTAACATGTGATTCTGGGGAAGGGGTTCAAAAAATACATTGCCTCACTAACTAAACCACCCCTATTATTGCTTCCAACAATACTAATTACATGATCCTCCCCCATTCAAAATGTCTAACCAACTTAACAGGTGATCATCTATGTCACATGACACTGGGATACTAGATACACGGGACACATGGATATGAGTGTCCAACATGGGACACTTTGACCTTTGAAACGTGACCTAGGGGACATGTTATATATATATATTAAAAAGTTACAAATACAAAAATAAAATATTGACATAAAGATCCAAAATCTTTAGAGTATTTACAAAATATTGATACAACTAATTACTACATCAAACACACAAGAAATTAGAATATCATTACACATAAAATAGAGGTTTAGAAGTTAGAAGTTAGAACCATACATTGCATTTTTTTCTTTGAGTTATTTGATGTCATCAAATCAAAATGTATTAAAAGACATAGATACTGATACTATAAGTGGGAATGCCTATGGCAAATACAAAATAGGGTAGATACTAGGATTGTAGATGGAAGAATCTCAAAGTTCATTAGTCGTCCTCCTCTATGTCAAAATCATGAAGATCACCACCATTGCCATTGCTCTCTCCTCCATTCTCCTCCTCCTCTATATCCAATCAAAGACATTTGCTGGTGTGGAGGATGATCCCTCAAGAGTGTTAAAATTAATGCAGCTGCAAGAGCCATTCTCTTGGAGGATGGCAAAGACCCTAGTTGTGATCCAGGGCTCCCAATACACTCCTGGGGTTCTTGGTCTGGGATAAAGCAGTTAGAGCCATGGAAAAAGACCCTAGTTGGGCCCCCAATGTATTGCTGGGGTTCTTGGTCAAGGACCAAGCAGTTTGATGGTATAAGTCCCTATATGTGCTCTAGGGCCCCTGGATGTGTTCCAAGGAATCCTTGCTCGATGCTTGGATTGATCCTTGGTTGTGTACCTTGGTGGATAAGACCCTAGTTGTGATCTAGGGCCCCCAGATGTGTTATGGGGTATCTTGGTCTGGGACCACGCAGTTTCTTGGTTAAGTACCAAGTTGAGATGATGTGTGACCTTCTTCTCTCCTGGGATGGTCCATGTGACCTAGGAGCAGTTAAGAAGAAGGGCATGATCATATCATTGACCCTCCTCGTATGCTGGGACAACGCGCAGCCACTAGGTTTGCAGTGGACGTGGGCTGCCAGAGGTAGCCGCCTGCAGCAGGGAGCGCGAGTGTCGATAGAAGTAGAGCAACAACGATAGTTCGCGGAGGAGCTGGGCGGATTTAGAGTAAGGGAGCCATGGGGGCCATCTGGAGCTGCAGATTGCCAATTAGTGAAAGCAATCGGGGTCCGCGCGCTTAGAGTACGTGCTACAGAAGGTATTGGGGCCGTGAGAGATAGGCGACAGAGGAAATGCTGGGCCATGGAGCCAACTGCCACCACCAGCCGCTAATCAGAGCAGCCAGATGTGTGCTGCAGCCGTAGAGAAGAGTTGCCATAGCCACGCAGAATAGTCGCAGAGCCGTCTAGCAAGGCCGGGGAGCCGCGGACAAGCCCAACAGGGCATTCAGACAACCCTCAAAAGTTTGAGCAGCCCTAGGGCAGTGGGCATAGTGCCCATGGATGGATTGATGGTTGGATGAGGGCTTGGATATGTAGTGAGCATATGGATTTTTAGAATATAATGGATGTGCTCGTTTAACCATAGACAATATCACTATTGTCACCCAACCATAGGCTGAAGCCACCCCCGAGCACCTTAACCTTGACAGAGAATCATTCCGGAAGCAAACCCTAGGATAGATAGCCAAACAAAGGGTGGCGCACCTTTCTCCAAGGATAACGCACCAAAGAAGAGCTGATCAGATAGTCCAAACTACATGCGATGATAGATCGGTGCCATGCAAGGCCTGAAAGATGACATGCAAGCTGGTTGGATGACATGCATGTGGAAAATTGCTGCATGCACGAGGAACTGCCGAATGCAAGGTGGATCTGCTGGATTCCATCGTCGAAAACTGATGGAAATTGGAAACTGACTCACTAGATGCGCCCTGCTCCAAGCTCAACTGGGTCAAAAGGATCTATTGATTTGCTAAATCCCTGAGGTTGGTGACCTTCTTTCCCTTCTTTTCACCCACAAAATTACGTTGCAACTGTCGAAAATGGTTGGATAAGTAACTTTGGATGATTCGACCATCAAAATCTGCGTTGTAAATTGTCTCAATAGAGGCGCCTTGCTTCCTCCTCCAATGGGTCAGGAGGAATATGGCTCAATGTCTCCTTGGATGAGTAGATCTGATAAATTGTACTATCTCTGCTGCCGGTAAACCCACTGCAAACCCTCACTGCTTGAATATGACGCCCTGGTGGCTAGGATGCTCAGAAACCTGCTGTAGATGGTTCAATGGAAACGCCTTGCCTTGATCTCAACTGGGTTTGAAGGGCTAAGATTCGCTAGGCCTCTTCAGGTGAAGCGACCTGCTCTGTGATTGATTCCCTACTTTGGAATCCACGCTGAAACTGTTGCTGAAATTGTGATGAAGCAATGGAAATCTTGTATGACTTTCCCAATTGACTAGGGTGTGTCTCTCAAAACCGAATCCAATCAACTGGTGTCTTCCTCCTGGAATCCACAATCCTCTACTGATTCACCTGAACCTGTGTGTTTTCTCGTCTCAGAGCAATTCTCCAATCATAATCTGCAATAATGGTAAATTAGATCGACTTTTCTCCTTTATACTCCCAGCCTCTTATAATTCTCCGTTCACTTTATTAATTAAGTGGCTTTTTCCTTAAGTTTTGACTTAATAATCACTTAAATCACTTAAAACACCTTTTTTCTCTTTTTTCTCATCTAATTCCATGTTCACTTTAATTAATTAAGTGACTTTTCCTAAGTCTTCTCTTTAATTATTCTTTTAAGTCACTTAATCATCTTTTTTCCACTTTATTACTTAATGTCACTAAGTCTTCTCATCTAATTCCATGTTCACTTTAATTAATTAAGTGACTTTTCCTAAGTCTTCTCTTTAATTATTCTTTTAAGTCACTTAATCATCTTTTTTCCACTTTATTACTTAATGTCACTTTCAACTTAGGCTTTTTTGGTAAATGACAGTAAATAATTCTTTTATTCCCTTTTTCTTCCGATTATAGCCTACGAGAATTAGTATAGGCTACTGAGTCGCTCCTCCTAGAGTCATCACTGAGAAAGGGACATTACAATCCTCTCTTCCCAAGATTGCTTGTCCTCAAGCAATGCCATCACAATCTGACGCTCCATGAACTGAGCTAAGCTGAAACTGAAAATGATACTAGGGTCCCACATCAACCTGGAAGATGTGAAGCATCATCCTCTCAACTCATTGTCCGGTGAGGTACTGACATAAAAAGTCTCCTCTTGAATGTTACTGATGGGTAGAGCAGCATGGTACTGCAAAATCTCGGTCAGCTCCTCAATGAGTCGCTCTACTAGGGAGCCACTCTCACGCATCTCATGAGAGAACTCCTGAAAGTAACACTCGACCTCCATAGAAAATGATCTTGACCTCCATGACCACTCCAAGCCAAACATGGCCTCCTCCAGCTGAACATACTGCCGCCAAAGTGAGGAGCTAAAAGACCTCAGCGAATCACCTAAAAGTGAAATGCTCTCCTCAAAATTGAAGCTCAATGGAAAATCTGAATGATTTCCCCCTGCAAGGATCCACTCACCTCTATCAGTCAATGAAATGCCCATGCCTGTACTCCTAGGATCCCACACTAATCTCCAAGAGGGATCATCATGCTGACGCTGCACCACTCTGGCCATGACTGTCTGCCCAATGTAGACATACTGGATTCCCCACCCGTGGAATGCCATGCTAAAATACCTGGAAAGACTAGGCCTGCTATCAAGAAACAAAATCTGTAAGGTGTCCCTGCGGAACCAAAGTTTGCAAATACGCCGCCATACTGGATCCTGGGTACCAAAAGAGAGAACTTGTCTCGCCATATAGAACGAATCCCAACAAGCCCTCTCATGACAATCTAAAAATGAAGTAGACTGCTCGCCGACGCAACCCAGTCGATCAAGAAGCAAACTACCGACCAAATGAATCCCTAGATCCCATAGCCAATTTGCAAGTCCACCACATCCAATTCCCACTGATTGCTGTTGTGCCATATTGATAACTGTCAGAATCCAGCTGAGCCAATATACTAAACCCTGTGTGCCACCAATTGATGAAAACCAGATACTAGGAATCAACCCCGTGCCTACTAATTTGTCCTATTGTTGCCAACCCGCACAGAGAAACCTGCCATCCTCACTCCTAACAATGTATGCAGGCAAAGTTTGGAGTTTAGAGTCTAGACACCCCATTGAAAAATAACCATGTCCCCTGTGGTGCCTCAAACTCATACAAATTCTCGGAATGCCTTGCCAAAGATGTATCATAGCTCACCCTCATGACCATTTCCCTAAGTGTGGACTCAGAGACTAAATATGGGCCATGTCTATAGTAGACCATGTCGTCCTTCAATCTTCCTCTGTCAGCCTGCGCACTGTCCACATGCCCCAAATGGAGAATCTTTGTCATATCTATAACGACCTGGGACTCACCTAACTGCCTCACATAATCCTCCTATTGCCACCTTTTACACACCCGGGCTAACGTGGTTGAAATCTTCAATCCACTTGGTGTGTCCTTGGGGGCAAGTTTCGAGTCAAGGTGCTGTCACCTGATCCTCAACTCCTCTGTCTAGGCCAACTCCTAGCGAAGCCAGGAGGGGTAGTCCCTAACAAAATACTAAGGCTCTTTTAAACTAAGAAAAAACAAAAAGAACTACTTCTAGGAATTTATTGCAAAATAAAACAAGGCATTCAACACTTACCATTCATCATTTGAGATAATCATATATAATCATTTGGCCATAAGCATGCATACATCAAGTAGGATACAAGATCTGCAAGATTAACTGAATTAGTTAGACAATTGCATGAATGAAGTAAATTGCTCACATACATAAAGATAAACCAATAGTACCAGTGCCTTAAAAGGATTCGTGGGCAATTGTTGATCGCGTGTTTTATTAAGGTAAATTAAAGGTAGATTAATGAGAGAATATGTGGTCTCTTTAGAGGCTACCTTTTTGTTTGGAAACTTGCAGAGAACTTACTGAAACCCCAGGGGCCTCACCAGTAAGTTCACTAGGGGTGCTAGATGTCCAAAACGGGTGGGAAGCCAAGTCCTGGGAGGGCCCGCCTTACTTCACACACTCCCCTTAGGCATTTTCCCACGCATTGAGATAACAACTGTCGAGATTTCCCTAATTAAACTACAAACAAGGTTTATTTTGACTTTGCAAGATTTAAAGAGATAAACTTTAAATGTAACTGAAATGAGCTTTGCAAGAAACTTAAAAAAGTGAAACTTGCAAAAATTATTATTGATAGCAGAAAACAAGCTTTAAACTAAACATGCATAAAGATTGAAAGTAAATTTTAAACATGCATGTGAAATATAAGTGTTATGTGTGTTAGATTTGCTTATGCTTGTATGTGTGTTTAGGTTCATAAGATGAAACTTGCACAGAAAGAAAGTAAAGCCACACACACGACACACAAATCCCCCTGATGGGGATGGAGAAACTAGGCTCAAAGGGCCTGTTTTTATTGATCCTATTACAATGAGAACTAAGTTCTCTTTTCCTCTCTTTTTTTTAGAACCTTTTGGATCCTTATAAGCTTTGGATCTATGGATTACAAGAAACTTGAAAAGAAAAATTATTTCTTGATGAAGTAGGAGGCTCCCGGATGCTCCAAAAGCCTTGATTTCGCTAAAAACGACTGAATCTCCCCTTCGCTGTCCAATGTCCTGCAAAAAACAGCAAGTAAAGTATCCCAAAAGATGCCCAAAATCACTTTGGGACAGCTTAGGGGGTATGTCAAATCTTATAGAAAAATGATATAAATAAAGCAAACTAACTAGTAACTGGCAAACTGATATTTTTTGGGAAGATTTTCAGACTGTAATAACTACTTTAGTACAGCAAAGAAAACACTTTAGATTTTGCCAAATCTTGAAATGGAAAGCACAATAATGACTACACTTTTAGCTTTAAGAAGTAGAAATTGAAACTAGCTAAAAATGTCTAAAACTTTTGCCAAATCTGCCCTTTTTTGGGATATGAAACTATAAGCAATTAGTAGATTTAGAAAAGTACACATGCAAAGTAAATAATAACTTTAAAATCAGATTTACTCTTTGCATGCAAGCAATCAAGGTAACCGGAAAACCTTTTTTTTTAAAGAATTTTTAGAAAGGAGAAGGAGATAAACTTGAAGTGTTTGGAACCATTGAACAATGGAGTCACTTCGATGGCAAGGCAAGAATGAGAAGGCTGTCCAACTCCTTGAAGAATGAAGGATGCGAGCAAGCTCCTTCACTTCTTCTAGATGAGGTAATCCTGTCTAATTCACAAAACCCCTTGCAATAAACTTGTTAAATAGAGGTGTTACCTACACACAAGACTTAAAAATTAAAATAATACATTAGTTTTAGCATAAACATCACATGCATATTCAATCTTAAATGTAAATAATCAATAGAATTGAAATACAAACTAGTTAACAATTTTATTCAATTTGAATAACAATATTCCTTTATATTCACCAATAATAACAAGATATAAAGCAATGCATGAAAATAGATCACCTCATATGAACCACATTCATCAAAATGAAAGCCACACCACCATAGATTTGAACTCCGAAGACTTTTTATTCCATAGCATGAGAAAATATTACAATTATGTACAAGCTTGCCCAAACTCCAACCTTCTAAAGGGAGGAGGGTAACCTTGTTTATATAGCAAAGAGGGTGATACTACCAAGAGAGATGCGCATAGGCTAAAGAGTAGTTGCGCATGAGCTAAGGGTAGTGGCGCATTAGTGAGGTGGGAGATGTGTGGAGTGTAGAGGAGATGAAGGGTAGTTAAGTAGGTGTATGAGGGAGTGAAGTGAGGTGAAGTGTAGGTGTGTGGGAGTGAAGTGAGTGTGAGTGGGAGTGAAGTGAGTGTTGGCCGCCTTGGGATGTGTGCCATCCTTCCTAAGTGCGCCACTTAAGCAAGTGGGGTCGAGTCCCTTCATTGGGATCTCCTCCACGCCTATGTCACTCCAGTTGAAGTCGCCTACCACTTTACTAAACTTGCCCAAGCCTCTAGTCAACTGGGGATAAGCAAAAAACATGTTTCCAACATGTTCCCCAGTTTTCCTAAAAAATAGGGAATTAATTAAATGACCCATTTTCTGTATTTTTCGAGCAAATTTCATTTTTTTGTGATAATAATCACTTTTTTGCCTTGACAAAAGGGAAATAGGGGTTTACATGGTACTCTAGACTGGAAAACGAGCATAAATATGACATATGACAATGGTTGATGCCATATTTTTATAATTTATTGACTTATAATTAAAAAATTCAAATTTTGCGGGAATTTTATTATTTCACTAAAACATTAAAAAAACTCTATCAAACCTAGCCACAACTTCCATATGATTCAATAGACATGACCTAGCATGAACTTATATACATTTAGACACTAGACATTGGTTATACCATGCCAAGGCCTAACCACCAGCACATACTCTAGCTTTGGAGTCAGTCTCTGAGTGAAAAAACTTAGAAATTATTAATCGCCCACAAAGGCAGGCAAAAAATAATTAACAAGTAAAAAAAACACTCTAGAGTACATGCTTGTACCTAGGTCTTAGGTGGCCAATAACCTTTTACAATATTTCATGCTCAAGTCATTTATTACAATGATGGAAATGCGGAAAAATGTGGTCTTTTAAAAGACCGGTTGAACTTGTGAACTTTGACTTCAGAGCATCTGTCTGCTCAGTCTTTGGCGGCTCATCTTCAAATTCAGCTAGTGCAACTCGGTGGATAACACCTCCCATATCATGTTGTACTTGAGGAGACCATCAAGGAATGGTAGCAGAAACCTCCATGACTGTATGCCCGACTAGAAAGTATCACATACATTGGTCAATCCCAAAGGTATGACCAAGAAGTCATCCATGCACACCGGTGGACTATTTGAGCAGTCACTCGGACTCTAGGCTACTCCCATGCCATCATACGCATCCAAAGGTGTCTCCTCACACTGATGGTCAACCATGCTCTCTCCATTATCACAGGTACTACAATTACTGATGATATGATCTCCAAAATCCACACACTGCGACAACGGAGCAGAACGCTCTCCACTAGAAATTCCATACTCCATCAATTATGCCTTTGCCTTGCACTCCAATGCATCCCCATGTCCGCCACTGTACATCTCTGCATGCCACTGCAGACTACTACTCATCACTGTATGCCCTTGTATACTACTGCATACTCCTATGTCCTTCGTTACCATCCTGTATCTTGGATGTACCACTGTATCAACCAATCCATGAGTATCAACTGACCTTGGATCTTGTATAAACGTGTCCTCATCATTGGTGTCAACTAACCTTGGATCCCAAATGGATGTGTCCTCGCCTGAAATGTACATGTCTCCACAATCCATGAGTGTATGCTCAGCTGTCTCATCATGAGCGATGGTGGCTCCTGCAACACATGTGCATCCTAAAAAATCTCCATGTCATATCTCCCTACAATCTCCTGTAAGTCTAAATGCCCCTCATGCTCACCCATCACATGAGGCTCCTCCATCAATTCGACAATGTCATTGACAACCCCTTGAGAGAAGGCTGATGTATATGACTGACTGTCTACTGAAATGGATGAAAGAGATGCATGATTCAACTCCTCCCAAAGCTGCTCTACCTATAACTCAAATTTTTGAATGTCCATCTGTGTGTTCTCCAAGGAATCTTGTGTGTTCACCAGCTCATGGGTAAGTCTGTCTACCTCATGGTCTTTCCCTTCCAATGCACCCTCATACATGCCACCCACTGCGAGAAGATAATCCCTATTTGTGAGAAGGTTTAGGTAGTTAGATCTAGTCACTACCATGGCCTCGTTGAGTGTAATGAAATCTGCAAGGGAAAGATCCCCTCCCAAGCTGTCCTGCGCCATAGTGGCCCTCCAACAAAAATCAACCACCAATGTATGTGTGTCATCGAGGTGTCTCATGGCTGCCACAATCATGTCCTCGCGAAGCTTCAGTTGCTCTGTCAAATTGTGTGACTCACACGAACAAACATCCACATGATGCTGAAGTGCTACCTCGTGACTCCTGCTACCAAGGTCAACTGTGGAATCCTCATCAGAGTACGCCCCAAAATCTGTTGTACGACTCTGCCCAACATCACTCAAAAACACCTCTTGAGAAATGAGGTCAACCTCACAAGGTATCTCATTCGCTGCCAACTCCTCCTCACGCACATCCTCATCATACTTAGGTGTACTCATACCCAAATAGTCATAAGCATCATAACAATGATAAGTTGTTGATGTTGATTGGGAAACTATATCACATGGGCTATTATCTTGACCATCAGAGATGCTAATGCCATTACCCTCATAGGCCAACTCTAATGGTGTATAAAAGACTGTTTCCCTATCATCCTCATTGCATACATCCCTATCATAAATAGGTGCATGCTCATCCAAAAGGTCAATCTGTTCTTCATGCTCCTTCAATTTCCGCCCTATGCTTTTAAAGGAATCCTCATCCGCTGCTAATTGGGACTCATACCACTCAGGATGTTTGATGGTGAAAAATTCTTTGAATATCATGGCTGTGTAAAGTGCCTCACCAAGCACCATATACTCACTCAAACAATTTGTAAACTCCTCATCTTGTGCCCATTGATTTTCCAAATCTTGATCCCACTGATTTTCCATTTGAAATTTCTTCTCACTGAATACCCTTAGGCTGGCAGGAAAACCAACTCTGATACCACTGTAACATCCTTAGATCCGCAGATTTGGATATTAACCTCAACTGCTGACTATCTGCTACCAAAACTGATACTCTTTGGGATTCTGGATGCGGTTAAGGGTTTCTGATTGAGTTTCAATAGTTTTGAGCTTCATGCGAAGCTTGCATGTTTGTTTGTTTGAGTAGAATGGCTTGTTTAGATATTTTGATTAAGTAGTCAATTACAAACAATTGCATGCATGTAAACTGTTGGAAATTGACTCACTGGATGCGCCCTACTCCAAGCTCAACTGGGTCGAAAGGATCTACTGATCTGCTAAGTCCCCAAGGCTGGCGACCTTCTTTCCCTTCTTTTCACCCACAAAGTTACGCTGCAACTACTGGAAATGGATGGATAAGTCGCCCTGGATGATTCCGCCATCGAAATCTACTGTAAACTGTCTCAATAGAGGCGCCCTGCCTCCTCTTCCAATGGGTTGGGAGGAATCTAGCTCAATGTCTCCCTGGATGAGTAGATCTGATAAATTGTACTATCTTTACTGCTGATAAACCCACTGCAAACCCTCACTGCCTGAATATGACGTCCTGGTGGCTAGGATGTTCAGAAACCTGCTCTAGATGGTTCAATAGAAGCACCTTGCCCTGATCTCAACTGGGTTTGAAGGGATAAGAATTGCTAGGCCTCTTCAGGTGAAGCGACCTGCTCTGTGACTGATTCCCTCCTCTGGAATCCATGCTGAAATTGCTACTGAAATTGTGATGAAGAAATGGAAAACCTGTATGACTTTCTTAATTGGCTAGGGTGTGTCTCCCAACACCGAATCCAATCAACTGGTGTCTTCCTCCTGGAATCCACAATCCTCCACTGATTCACTTGAACCTGTGTGTTTTCTCCTCTTAGATCAATTCTCCAATCATAATCTGCAATAATGGTGAATTAGATCAACTTTTCTCCTTTATATTCCCCTCGTCTAATTTCCCGTTCACTTTATTAATTAAGTGACTTTTCCATAAGTTTTGACTTAATAATCACTTAAGTCACTTAAAACACCTTTTTCTCCTTTTTCTCATCTAATTCCATATTCACTTTAATTAATTAAGTGACTTTTCCTAAGTCTTATCTTTAATTATTCTTTTAAGTCACTTAATCATTTTTTTTCCACTTTATTACTTAATGTCCCTTTCTTGTAAATGACACTAAATAATTCTTTTGTTCCCTTTTTCTCCCGACTATAGCCTACGAGTATCAGTATAGGCTATTGAGTCGCTCCACCTGGAGTCATCACTGGGAAAGGGACATTACAAACACTTCATGGGATGTGAAGGGCTCATGGTCTCCTAGCCCCTTTGTTTATCTTTTTAACTTACATTTGGAGAACTTAGATTGGGTGTATGCCTGCCTTGGGATCAGTTCTAGGGCGGTGCACTTGTTGAGAAGGATGGGCACTTGGCATGTGTGGAGCAACCACTTTGAAGTAGGGCATTATGTACTTGGAGGCTGGGTGCTTGTCCCTATAAGCATGTAGCCACCTTACATAGTGTGAGGAGGAATGCTCGAGTTGAGGAGCCATTGATTAAAGGGTGCACTGTCTTGGAGGAGGAGTGCTTGACATGCGGACACCTAGCTTGGATGGTTCACCAAATTGGGGGTTGGACAAACCATAGTGTGACATGTGCTTTGAGGAGCACTTGGTGAAAATAATTCACCTTAGTCTATATCAAGGGAGGAGAGTGTCTTTGTTATAAACAACTATTTTTTCTCTTAAAGGTTGATAGTTGGTATAATGCTAGCTAGTTGGAGTATATTGGAAGATCATATATTACTCTTGTATCAAGGATCAATGCTTGTGGGATGCTAGCACTAGGGTTCCTTGGCTTGTGAGATAGTTTGTGAATCTCCTTGATAGTTTGTGTGATGCAAGTGGGAGATCTTGATGTTTGGCAATTGGTGTAACGTTGGCTTGTTTGTAAGCTCCAAGAATTGGCTTGTAGAGCTTGGTGGGATTCCTTGCTTGGCCTTTGTATTGCTGGTTAGGGTTTACAATGATTGTGGATATCCTAGCTAGTGTTTAGGATGCATTGAAGAGTCCTTGTATGGATGAGTTGAAACTTGAAAGGGCTTATTGTACTAGCTTGAGATGAGCTCATGTACTCTACTTTATCTTAATTACTATGATAATATGAAGTGTACCATTACTGCCCTAAATTTGTGATTGTAGATCTGATTTTTCTCATGTATTGAGCAAGTTTCGTGGCTATTTTAGTATGCTGATTTATTAGGACGGCGGGGGTTGAATGCCATATTGTTTTAGCACACTTGATGAAACTTGATTTGATTTGTTGTTGTTATATTTCCACTATAATTGAAGTAATTTTTAGATTTATGTATTGAGATAGGTCTTGCCCCTAAGGGTCACATAAATGATCTATGCTTGCAGTTTTGCGGTGTTTACATGTAGTGTTGGGCATATTTGATGTTTCTTGTAGGGTTGTTGAATTTAGTTTCAGTGCTAAGGCTGAAAACTATATGAAGTAGATTCATATAAAATACATTTATACAATATAAAATATAAAATATAAAATGAATCCAGTGTAAACCAAAATGAAAGCTTGTAGTTATGTTTACATTGGATTCTCTATTATCATAGTGACTCCCATTCAACTAATGTATCATTCTATTGGCCCTGTTTCCTACGCCCCCCTTTTGGTGTGTCCTATTTGGCACACAATAGAAGATTAGAAAGAAGTTGTAAGTTTCAACAAATTGATGATATTCTTAGCTTGTGAAGTCATAATACATTAGTTTCTACAATCTCTTAATTAAACAGCTGGAAAAAGCTTTTGGCATTAGACTAAATTATTTTGAAGGGTGGGTGGGTGGGGATGGGGAAATCTAAGTTACATCAATTACGATTTAAATAGTATAGCTTAATCTTTTATTGAATTAGTCGACCAAAGTCTTGTGTTCAATTATTTAAAGAAAAAAGCAACCTTGTTTTGTTGCGAGTGAAATAAGCTTCTGCTTCATAAGGCCTTTCCTTCATTGTATCTTTTATCCATGTCTGTTGGACCAAAAATCTATTCAGTTGGTTGGAGGTAACATGACTTCTGTTCAATGATATTATGTATGATGTTGTAATGTGCATTTTTGAAGGTTATGAATATTTGTTTTCTCAACATTCAATATTTTGTATAATTATTCACTTTGCTTACAAGGATCTTATGTACTTAGTGGATAGCAAATGATGCAACATGTTTGAGACCCTTCTCAAGAATTGTAGGGATGCCATAGGATGTTTTCCCAACCGGGATAAACATTATACTTGGTTCTAAGTTTTCACCATGCAAAATCTTGTGGGTTTGCAAGAAATAACATCCGTAATGCAATTTTATTACTTAGTGTGGTAGTTATAGTTTTAGCAAAGCCTTTTACTCATTCATTTGTATGTTATTGTTTTATTCATGATTTGTGTATATTTGAGTATATTAGTGCTAGTCAATGATCGAATGGAATGAATTTCTAGGCAATGCCTTGTGGATATTTTGATGTCTTAACTTATTTTTTGATAATCATTGTCATTGCAGGGTTGGGATTTGAATGCACATAATGCCACAAATTGTGAGGGTCACAACATAGGGGATATAGATTTTAACAATTTTAAGAGTTACAGTGACCTACTTGAAAATGCTTGCAATGACTCTGCAATATCTTTGGAGAACATTAGCACTATGAAATGCTCACCAAAACAGAGTACCCGATCAAGTCTCCAATGCTTTGCTTCGCGTGATGTAAGTAAGATATAGTTTTTTATGTGGATTTGAAGTTTTATTTCTTCTCACTCGTAATACCTCCTAAACAACATTGGCTTGTCAAGAGGAAATTAAGGACACCATGTTAAATAAGGAAATTTAGTGAGCCCGTAACAATTGTGTATCTATTGTCTTCTTCCAAAAGAGTAGAAAAGTATACAATCATCACATAGGAATAAGCAAGCGGGCAATGTAAAAAGTATACATATTATTAGTAGTGGAAGTGCATCGAAGTTTTAGATTGTTTTAACCATCTTTGTACATGGTCTAATACATCAATTTGGTGTTTGGCTAGGGCGTGACCTTAAAATTAGATTATTATTATTATAATATACATCTATAGGTTGCCATCACAATTGTTAATTGGGTCTGGCTTAAGTGGTTGAGACTAAGGAGAGAAGTTTTTATCCTTCCCACGTAGGTTCAAATCCTGTGTGAAACATGTTTGTCCTTCGTTGTTGATTGGGGTTGGCAAGGCAACATTCTCACTCTTGCTTAAGTGCTTGAGGCTAGGACAAGTTGTTTCCAAACATTTTAAAAGTCAAATGGCTCTAGCTTGGGTGTTTAAGAGGAGAAGTTCAAATCTTGTTTATGACATGTTTTCCTTTTGTGGGTTGAGGCTGGCAAGGTAACAACAATCTCACTCTCGCTTAAGTGCTTGAGAGTGGGACGAGATGTTTCTTAACATTTTAGAGCCCAAGGGGTTAGCTCAATTGGTTGTCACCACCTAACTTCTTGCTTCATCCTTGAAGTATTCAAACTTACAATTGCAAAAGTTTAAATGAAAATATGAAGTACAAATTACAAATTTTGAATAATGTCTTTGCATTTGAGCCTTCGACATCAACACTGATAGAATAATTGCGTATGTAACAACAGGGGAGTGTGCTATTTGGTTGGTACAACGATGGTTGAGAATCCACTGATTTAGACTGTTTGGGCAAAAAATGGTCCAATTCTACATAAAAACTGGATTAGTACAGGTTCTTGTATGAACTAGTGGGTTTGGAAACAATTTGAATCTAATGCCCCAACAAACCATAAAACACACAAAAAATATAAAAAACACAAAAAGGTCCCCCCCCAAGCCCTAATCCTAGCTTATTATATATGACAACTCCCCTTACCTGCCCCCCACAAATTTGCTACGCACTTTTCTCATTGATCATTTGGAGATTTTGTTGTTGTGGCAAAGAGAGTTGATTTTGAGTGAGAGTAAGGCAATGCTTGGAGGATCAAGGAGAGAGGATGATGACATCAACACCTGTGCCGAGCCAATGGGTGGTGACAAGGATCTCGATCTAGGGGATGATTTTTAGGATATGTTGTAATACGATTTTTTTTTGACCCTAGATGCCATTTAGAGCCTCAATGCTTATGTATTTTGGTTCAGACTTGTATTGCACTTGATTTCATTTTGTTATATTCACACATACATGCTATATACATAAGCTAACTTTACTATTTGGTTTCTAAAGGTTTGGATTTATATTGATGTACATGAATAGATAATATTTTTTATTAAAATTTGATTATTTTATGTTTTTTCTATATGATTGATAGTTTTTATTAGTTTTTGTGTGGTTTGGAATTTTGGCAATTTTGCTTCGGGTTCCGATAATGTTGGATACTACAACAAATTGAATTACAATGAGAAAGTACCGACAACAAAGAATTGGAAATCAAAATTTGAGCAACAATTGGAATTGTTGCAGCTTGTGTAGCAAACATTAGTCCAAATGTTGATTGCATGATTTATTTTTGCATTATTTCCAATGAGATTGGTAAACACCTCATACATTCTTTATAGATTTATGGTGCTCCAGGGTTCAAAGAGTGTTAAAATGATCCCAGTAATCAAGGGTGTCTTGAGCGCTATATTTTATTGATTGTATCTTATAAATAAGTCCATGAAATTTAAATACAACGTCCACAATAAGTGTTGATGTTAAGGACTTTAAGCAAATTTATGTCATTCAAGATTGAGGTTTTTCAATTGATCATTGGAGTTCTTGTGTTTGAGCATTTTGATAGCAAACACGATTTTGTTTGATTGCATTCTTAAGAATGTGATTTTAAATGGATCAATATATATTAAATTCCTTTTTGGTTCTATACAGAGTAAGGACTTCAAAGTTATGACCTTGTGAGGGCCATTTCTAGAGAAATCTTAGATTTGGCGATTTGGGGTCCTAAAACTTTCTGATCTTGTTTCAAGCATTGAGCAATGTTTTTTGGAGTTGAAACAAGGGTGAAACCGATAGTGCACATTTCGTTGTTGAAAGGCTCATCGAAACTTTTCTAATAAGCTAAATAGGATTGAAATGAAGCTCTTATAAAAAAGTTATGCTCCTGATTAATTGATTGTTGCTTTGACCATTGCAGAGCCAAGTGGAAGCCACGTTTGCTCCCATTACTCACATATGTGTAGCTAGCCACATGGCTTTCCAAGAATATTCTAGAGGATTAAAAACCCTAACCCTAATTAGAAGGAGGCGATCCAAAGTCATAACGCCAACAACTAATAGTGAGAGTTAAACCTCTAGTCTCAAGGAGAGAAAGGGGTTCCATTACTATTGTAGTAGTTTTCTGTTCCATAGCCGAGCAACCTCAAAGGTGAGACATAATAGAATAGAGTATAGGAAGAAGGTGACCTTGTAGAAGTTTTGTATTAGGTCATAATGTCTACTTACTTCATAGTGTGTTGGTTTTCTCTGACTTGCATTGTAATCCATGAGAATAATAAGAGAAAGACATAGTTCTTTATTTTAGGTTGGAGTTTTTCCCTCTTGGGTTTCTCTAGGGTAAATCGTGTGTCCATGGTGTTCTATGGTATGTTTTTACTATTGTAGTTTTGTTCTTGTTTCTTAGTTAGTTTAAAGAATATGGTTTATGTGTTTTAATACTTTAAAGGATCATATGTAAGTAAATTACCATGCAAAAGAGTATATTCTCTTTGTACTTGTAGAAGCAATATGAATGTAGTGACAAACTATCCATTGTAATATCCAATGCAATTTAGAGATCAAATATTGATTCAGATAGGATGCTTTTCAATTATTTAGTTTGTCTCAATTTTTACAATTCCTATTCAACGAATTTGTAACGAACATTGTTCAGATGCAAAATTTGGCCAACTATGAATTCTTTGTCAAATGTTTGACAATAACTTTTCCTACTAGAATTTGAAGAGAAATTTTGAAAATTTTCATATTCCTGTTGTAATTTTCTTTTAAGCTGATATGCGTACTGTTAACCCCCTAGATTTGCTCCTTTGCAAACTGGAGGGTTAAGAGCCAACTTACTCCATCAAGTCGGTGTTGAGAGTTTTGATTCTAGAGACAACTTTGCTTGAGCCAGGGTTGGTTTCCATTGAGTTTAGGTATATGGTTGGTTCAGTGATGTGTTCTTGATTTAGAGACAGATGTTTCACAGATTTTCATGAGATTAGAGAGAGTTACTATTTTTAGTAGTACTCCTACATTTTAGGAGACATGGTTCTGAGGTATGCATGTTAGAGATAATGATATATTTGGGATCCTTGCGAGATTCTGAGTTTGTTGAGCCCCTTTCGAATGACATGCGAGACATTTCTATTTTTAGCATGGGCTGCATGTTGGTTTTGATCACATATTTGGACTCCTCACTGAAAATCTAGTTCGATGAGTATGATATTGTGGACATGTAGAGGATATTCTATTTCTAGGTGTTCTATATTTAGTAGGGTTCCCCTAGCAGTTTCAAACGTTTTAAACCTTTTCCTTTTTTGGCAGAACTACTATTTTGGGCATGTCTATTTATAGCATGTGACATGTGGCATTCCCTGGTGATGACACGTGGCAACTTCTGGTTGTGACATGTGGCAACTTTTGAGATGGACAAGTGGTAAGATCTGGATGCCTACATGAGTCAACAGTGATGTGGCAAAGCACATGAGCTCACTGGGGGTGTTCTTGAGTCATTAGAGCACATGACTTGGTCAAATTGAAGACAACTAGTTTGTTTTTATGGATAAGGCAGTGAGGTGGCACTAGAGTGAGTCAAACTGGATGTTTGTATCACTTAATTGAGGTATCCTCCTTAGTTGACTAAAGTCAAGAGTACTTCTTGTTAGTTTGCTTGTAGTTCATCTCCACTCCACTAGTGTGCATGGTCTTCTCTCACTTCATCTCAATTTATCATAGAGTATCTTCACTTAACTAAAGCGTCTTGCCACCTCATCTGAGTTTAGATTTAGTTCAACTCAAATCTCATCTAAAGAAGACTAATGCACATTGACTTTCCCTCTTCAGTTCGTTTTCACTTAACTCCAAGCATCTCTACTAACCTATGCACATGTTTCCCTTTCTTGACTTCGCCTTCACTTCACTCCACCTTTTCTCTAGTCATCAATGTGCATGGATAATCTCACTCCACAAGGTCTCCACATCATCTAAGCCGCATGGCTTTCTCTCTAGTTCATGGCTACTTAACTGAGTTAGACTCCCAGTTGAATTAGTGCTCATTGACACTCTTCCTCCAACTTTACTTCACTCAAACTACATGCATGGACTTTTCATCTTGTGACAACTCAACCATTCTCCAATGAAACTCAGAGTGCTTGGACACTTCACTCTACTCTTCTCCGAATTAACAGGGTTCACTTCACTTGGATTAATACGTACTTCCACTCGATGATAGTTGGATGGCGAGTTCACTCAACTCAAGCCATCAATGTGCATCACTTGAATGCATAGTTCGACCTCTTTCTCACCAATGCACATAAGGGGAGGAAATCACTATAAGCATAATTTCTCTATCATCTGAGGGTGGGATCTTCAACAACAACATACTCTCTCACATTATCTCCTATCTTTTCTATCTTCTATACTCTTGTGCAGGAAACATCATTGTACCGATTCTATATCTGTCTCTTTGGCGCAATCAACCTTTTGGTTTATGCATAATTAAAGCTTTGTCATGCTCGTATCTGACTCTTGGGGTTTGTTGGTATCTTGATGGGTTTTTGTGCAATGTTCTAGAAGTTTTCAGCACTTTATTTGGGTCGAATCTACCACTTATTAGCGTTTTCAATCTCTTTTCTTCCCATTACAATGAAGCTAACGTCGAAGGAAATTCCACCAATATTTATCAAATTAATTATTGTAACCCCTTTGGCTATTTAATCGTAGACCAAAKATCATTTCTTGTGGTGTTATATTGTGTTTTATTGCACATTTACAGGTTGAAGGCAGCACATGAAGAGTTAGGGACACCCCCCCTGAGGTTGGCAAGCACCAGCCCAAACGGAGAGGAGTTCTGCTAGTGACACATTGGGTAGTTTCTCTTAAGAGTTACACATATTTCCGATTGTTGATCTATTAAGTTATTCATATCTACTTAAGTGCCGAAATTTGTGCTAACACTTACTCAAACTTTTCTCTATCAATGTTATAGAAATGATCAATAGGGGTTGAACCTAAGAGTTGATTCAAGCTAGAGGGTTGGACAAGGCATTGGGTATAGAAATGGTAGGAACATTTTTTGATAGATTTATGTAGTCGAGTTCTGCTAGTGACACATTGGGTAGTTTCTCTTAAGAGTTACACATATTTCCGATTGTTGATCTATTAAGTTATTCATATCTACTTAAGTGCCGAAATTTGTGCTAACACTTACTCAAACTTTTCTCTATCAATGTTATAGAAATGATCAATAGGGGTTGAACCTAAGAGTTGATTCAAGCTAGAGGGTTGGACAAGGCATTGGGTATAGAAATGGTAGGAACATTTTTTGATAGATTTATGTAGTCACTCTTGGAAGACTTCCTAGTGAAATAATTTTCAACTTGTTGTAAGGCATACATGAGTTGTCTATCGATATTTGCTCCCATTAACATTTTTAATCCCATTAGCCTTTTCTATGTGATAGAGTTGATGGGATAGTTATCGGTGTGATTGCATTGACTATGGTGGTGGAAGCAATCGTTGATTGAATTTTAGTGGCAAGAATTTGAAGCTTCAACTAAGGTCTTGTGATGCTGAAACTTCAACTCTTGGATCTAAAGCTTGTGTGGTAGTTGACCTAGATTTTGACCATTGAGCAAATTCAAGTGTTCCTAAGGATGGATTCTTCTGTTTCTATAACTCTTGATCTCTCAATGCTTTAGTACCAATTAATGTTGACACATGAGAATTTTCATTTTTTAATGTTGATTATCCTTTCACATGAACGTCTATGGGGACCTATATTAGATAAATTTGAGCTTGTGAAATAGGTTGATCTTGTGTTTTGGAAGGCTTTGTTGGTAAAGTCTTTTTGATTGATGTCAATATGTCTAGAGTATCCCTTTTATAGTTGATCATCAAGTTCTTTTCACCAAGTGATTGAATTCTAATGCTTCAAGAATATTCTTTACCTTGAAAGCGCGTACACACACATTTTTGTTAGTTTCCAAGAACTACATGGCTTTTTGACTACACAATAATTCTTCTAATGATTGAGATGATGTTGACGATAGCTCTAGATTCTCAATGGACTTAGGGTCGCCATTTGTAATGTCAATTGGAGCATCAAAGGCTTGTGATTCTTCCACATTATTCTTTTTAGAAGGTGGAATATCTTCTTTAGCCATTAAGGATAGTGGTACATTTGATATTGTTTCATTATCTTGTCTAGGATTCTTCGTGGATTTCTCTAGTGATAAAGTTGATAATCTACCTCCTAGCCTTTGTTTAATAGAAGGCTACTTCTTGATCGCCTTAGCAAGAGCTTTTCTTTTTGAATTCTCCTTATGTTTTATTGCTTATTCTCAGGAGATGCTAAGGGGGCAACTTGTTTCTTTACCTTTTCAGCAATGGTTGTATTTTCTCTTCTTCTAGTGCCACCTTTTCTTCCAAAGCTATTGATTGTCTTTGCGTGGGGTCCTCTCTTCTGTTTTATGGATTGTTTATTTTTTAGAAGTTTGGGTGGTCTATGGTTGAAGGGATTGTCTTGTTATTCATTGAGTAATTTAATCAAGGTCTTTTTCCATAACATTGTATCCTATGGCTCTTGTAGTCAATCGAGTTTGCTTCTTCTCAGTCTTGGCATAGGCAATAGTTCAATCTTTGCTACTTCAAATAACTCATAAATTTCTTTAGACACCCAAGTGTGTTGCTTATACATTTGTTTCAATGCCTCTAGCCATTCTACAGTTTAGAAGTTTTAAGCCAAACTCTTTGCAGATTTGGTGTGGAAGATCTACATCTCATTTTCAAGGTCAAAGGTTTGGATTGGGGTAAAATAGTTGGAACACAATTCTTTGGAAAATGTCATATTGTGGTTGGAGGGAGTGGAGAGTCATGTTGAAGCTGTAAAGATAAAAGTACTCGGTTCTAGTAAAAGGGGTTATGAATAAGACAAAGGAAGAGGGAAGCTCTTAAATTGCCAATTGAAAATCTCCAGTTGCTAAATTGTTTAGAAACCTAATCCCTTAACCTCAAACTTCAGTTGTTTACGCTCTCAACCCTAGTTTAGGGGGCATGTCTACAACCCTCAAAAGATTTTTTATGATTGAAGATATATGTCACTCAATCTCTGATTTTGAACTTGAGGAGAATGCTCTCCTTGAACAACTATATTAACTTAGTAATAGGATAGCAAGATCATAGACTAGAAAATCCCCCAAAATACTTGTTAAAATCATTAATAGCCCCGATAAACAAAAGTACTAGGATTGCACATATACAGTGTAGGCATTTTGAAAGGGTTACATTCTTTGGTTGATAAATTAAATTTTGTTCGAGCATTTCTCGGGCTTATCAATCCCAAGCATTACTGCAATCTGTCACCTTCACCACTGAAAAATAAAAAAACGAAGGCCATTGATGTTAAAAACTGTTGGAATAACTGAAAAGATGTAATATCACCCCAATACAAGTCCAATGTATGTTGTATAATAGCTCGAAAGATTCATAAACATGCCACTGATCTAGAGGACGAATAAAATTTCACAAATTTGGTAGTTGAACCTACCTTGTGGCTGCCACTGTGATCTTTGAAGAGTGCACACAAAGAAAATATGGGTAAATTTTATATTACAAAATGAACTAGATCACTAAATGATGAACACCTAGATGGGGTTGAGCTAGGTTACTAGGATACGGATACGGATACAGATCCAGATCCGGATCCGCCAGATTTTTGAAAAGACAGGATTCGGATATGGCAAGGATACGTCAAGTATAAAAATATATAATAATAATTTTTAAATTTGAAAAATAAATATCCAAAGTTAAGAATCAAAACATCATGAATCACAACATTAGAACTGAAATCATTTATAAATCTGGACACTACGATGATGCATCTTGCTTATACAAAAAGGATAATCATAATACTAAATAGTAAATACAAAAATGAGTGTCTCATCAATGACCACTCTTCTAATATGATAATGTAGAGTAGTTCTAACTTCTAACTACATATCATGAAATGGGCCTACATCCTCATCATTTGCATATTGCAACTCTACATCATGAATAGATGATGGTGGACCAGGAATGTTAGAAGTTGCAACAAAAGTATGAACTGGTGGTGTAACATCCGCAAGTAGGTTGAGATGAGTCATGGCATTCAATGTCATGTTTAAGTCAGATGTCTCAGGCTCTACATCCCACATCCTGCTCGGACCTTTCTTATACTCTGGAGTCTGGACTAGTATGTGATAGAAGGCGGAGGTTGGAATGAACATATACAAGATCCTTAGCCTTTGCTGCTCCTAGTCTGTTTCGCTTCACCGATTGGATGAAGCCATATGTGCTCCAATTCCTCTCAGCTGATGAGGAACTGGCAACCTGTGATAACAACCTTGTCGTGAGAGTTGAGAGATGAACACTGTCTCCGCCATGGATTCCCCACCAAGTAATAGGATCCATATGCCCTCGATCATCCATGGCTAGTGGATCTGAAAAATTACCAGTGGATTGTACAAATGCTCCAAATTCCTCGTGTACCTCCATTGCAATTCCCACATCCCTAAATATTTTCCTCAAAGCTGTCTTATATCCCTGTACCACTTCATAATCCTTGTTTGGGGCTGTTCTACCAGGTAAAGACAAAATTTTGGAATGATAATATTTAGGGTGTCGTGCATAGGCTAAAAGGTGTAATGGTGTGGTCATTTTGTTCCACCTTTTGATAACTATGTCCTTCACTTCATTGTAAAAGACTTCAAAGGGGTCATTTTCACTTGCCCTGATAATTTCTCTTATCTTCTCCAACATACTATCTATGTTTTCATAGACTTCCCCCAAGCAAGGCATATCCGTGTCAAATGTCCTGATCATCATCAGGATTGGTTCTGTAAACTGCAAAAGGTATTGGACCTTGTCCCACCATGCATCATCAAGAATGATAGACTTGATTCTTTGTCCTCTATCAGAAGTGGAAGTCCTCCACGATTCCCAAAGAGGATCGATGACCATCGCCTGCAATGCTTGTCTGACATCCACAAGCCTCTTTATGACTAGAGTGTGGGAGGCAAAACARGTTTCAACAACCTACATTAGTTTTGAGAAGTCAAATCTCAAATAAAAAATCGTATACAATCAAAATTAAGAATTCATAATGCAAATAACATTGAATAAAAAGGGAGTACCTTCAGTAGCTCCAATCTTGCAAAACCCCTATATATAGCTCGGGACATTGAATGATTGGTGATAAACATCTGGATTTCTTTTGATGCTATATATATTTCTTTGATCCACTCAATCTCGCCAATCTTGGTAAGCATAAGGTTCAACGAATGTACTGTGCATGGAATCCAGAATATGTGATCATACTAACCCTCCACGATCAAACCTGCAGCTCTACAAACCTGGGCATTGCCCGTGATGACTTGGACAACATTCTGTGACCCCACACTTTCAATTGCATCAATCAAAATTGTGGACATGAATGTTGCATCTTTCTCCACTCCATTGCAATCAATAGCCTTCAAAAACATTGCCCCTTGGGGGCATATTGCAATAACATTGATCAAAGTGCAGTTTCTTTGGTCTCTCCATCCATTAGAAACAATGGACACCCCAGTTTCTACCCATGTGTCACGGATTGACTGTAATTGTCTATCCACAGATTGCCTTTCTGATGTTAATGAGATGGTGCGAACCTTTTCATAACCGGGAGTCGGGGACTCTTGTACCCTTTTGGCGCTTCATTAACTGCCTTAATCATTTGTTTCCAATAAGGGGAACACACCAAATTGAATGCTAGCGCATTTGCATATATGCAACGAGGTACATACTCATCAGCTACTTCTCTGCCCTGGTTATTGAATGCCGCTTCAAGAGGTCCAAGAGTAGGCCTTTTATTAGTTGTCATAGCCAGTCTAGTTGGCAACAAAAGCTTAGTTGTAGAGCCTTGCACAAGGAGTTTTCCCTTAGCGAGTCTCCTATCAGCAACATCTTGTAAAGATAAATAGAACTTAAGTTTTGCGGTACTCAAACCTGGCCCAGGTTTTCCATTTGGAAGATTTGGACCAGTGCATACTGACACCCCTGTTTTAGTCTCCCCAGTGAGATGGCCCTTCACCCTAGTGTATGGGCCATTTTTGACAAATCCGCATTCATTGCATCTCCATATGTATGAACCACCCCCAGGATTTTTGCCAACAATTTCCACATACTGCCATAAAGGAGATTTTGGATCTTTATTGACAAGGGATTCATGTGGTGTATTTGGCCCTTCACCTTGCTGATGTAGTGATGGTTCCATGTCTATCACATTGCGTATATAATCAAATATAAATTATAAGTTATAATTTATAATCGTAAATAGTAAATAGTAAATACATCATGGTAGTGACAAGTAACACTGTAAATACTAAAAACAATATAGAGTAACAATCCTAAAAGACTAAAATTTTTAAATAATATAGAGAAGCAAGCCAAATAGCAATATATGATATATTAGTATTTACTATTGGCAAATTTCAAAATATGGTTATATTGATAAATTTAATTTTCTAATGTTATTATAAAGTTTATATTATAAACTTGATAAAATTAAATATAATAAATATAAATATATTATTATTATTATTATTTTTTTATTAATTTATACTAGGGGAATCGACAACTCGCGGTTCTCATACTCGCGTGACACGGGGTCGATATCCATCCGCTACCACTATAACCCCAGGTGCGCCACACAACCTGCAAGCATGGAACACAAGTAAATCGGGGTGAGAATCGAACTCGAGACCTCCTTTACATATTTCCTTCCATTTACACGACACTTGCCAATCGGTCTACACCCCTGCGGGAATATAAATATATATTATTATTATAATACATATTTAAATTTATAAATTTAATTTTTTATAAATTTTATATAAAGCCTATATATAAGCTGTATTGGAACTTTATAAAAAATTAAATTTATAAATATAAATATATAATTATATATATTTATATTTATAAATTAAATTTTTTAAAATATATATTATATATATTTATATTTATAAATTTAATTTTACAAAATTTATATAGCTTATATAAATATGCTTATACTTTCTATAAGCGTATTTATATAAGCTACATAAACTTTGTAAAATTAAATTTATAAATATATATAATATATATTTATAAATTTAATTTTACATTATCCTGGTAACCTAGTAAAGTAAAGTGGATATTCCTAGTAAGTTAGTAACCTAGTTAATTTAATCCGTATCCTAAGAAAGTTATAAACTTAATCAAATTTAAAAAATTAATAAAATTAAAAAAGCCGTGACTTAATGGGTTAAATACTAAAACTTAATACGATATACAGTAAAGTTTAAACTTAATAGAATTAAAAAACCTAATAAAATTAAAAAATTGTCACCAACCTGGAGATCGTAGCTCGATTTGCCAGATTCCTTGTCACTAGTTATCGAATCCCTCGTCGCAGCTTGAGTTTATATCCTCGCCCTCTTACGCACTCTAATTCTTGAAGCACTCGCCCTCTTAGTATCTTACACACTCAGATTCTTGAAGCACTCACTTTGAACAATCATCCACATTGGAACAACTCCTTGTGTGTTTTGTTAGTGGGGTAGCAGTCGTATTATAGTGGGACAAGGTGCCAAAACCCTAAACTTTATTTTGGCATCTGTGTGTGGTTTGGTTTTCAATCGTTGGGTTTGCCTCCAAAACGTAGGATCCACTACCTTTTCCACTGAAACGACTCCAACGCACAGCATACAGTTCTGATTTTTTTTGAAATGCCTTCTTGCTAGATCCCACGTGGATCCAGACGGTTTCGGATCCGGATCTGAACCGTGGATCCGCGGATCCTGAGTTTGACCTTGTTGTTTCCGGTAACGTAGGGGTTGAGTCACACAATTGAGCTCAGAGGAAGATACTCATAATAATGCAATATGATATTATCAATGAATATCTAGTGCATCTATTACAATGAAGTTCACTTCCTTATATATGATTTCTAAACCGAGGAAATAATTTCCACTTATGAATGTGGGATAGACTGCTCTATACAAAATTTGAACAAAAGCATAAACTATAACCTAAATTCATAAGCTGACTTTATTACAAACGTAAGCCTTATATCCTAACACCCCCCTCTTAAGGTTTAGAACATTGAAAGCAAAACATACTAACTAGAGATAAAACACGCTGATTGAAACTACAACAGGAGAACAAAATATTCACACATTCTTTAGAAGCTTCTTCTTTGAAAACCATTCTTGGACCAAGTAGAGCTCCATCAAGTTGACTCATAACTCGAAAAAAGGTGTAGTTCCATAGCTGAAATCCAAAGTTCTTGGTGTTGTCCCCTATATTGCATGGGGGTTAACAAGTGTGATCTTCACCATATAGGGGTAGTTTGTTAGAATATGATGGATGTGCTCGTTTAACCATAGACAATATCACTATTGTCACCCAACCATAGGTCGAAGCCACCCTCGAGCACCTTAACCTTGACAGAGAATCATTCCGAAAGCAAACCCTAGGCTAGATAGCCAAACAAAGGGTGGCGCACCTTTCTCCAAGGATAGCGCACCAAGCAAGAGCTGATCAGAGAGTCCAAACCATAACCGAGAGATAGTCCAAGCCAAAATCGAAATCTGCTAGCTGCAACGACAACTCTCCTCCAAACTTGCGCACAAACTGGCCAACTGCAGTGCGCACAAGTGCTGCTTCTGCAGTTCTGAGAATGCCTGCTAGAATGAAGACTGGCCTCCTGTATTTATACTAAATTTGGCAAACTTCCTGGGCCGACTTCTCATTTTGGGTGCCTATTTACTTAGTATATAATATTTCCTTTAGCCGACTTCTTCTCTTGGAGGCTAATAACCTAATACAA
>ML787161.1:160092-178457 GCA_009831015.1 Picea engelmannii
TGTGTGCCCCTATGAAGGGAAGATGCCCATGAGCTGGGTGTGTCGTTCTCTCTAAGACGAAGATGAAACGATGTGTACCCCTGTGAGGGGTGAAGGAGCCCATGTGATGGGTTTACTGTTCTCCTTTGTGCAAACAGTTGAGATGATGTGATACTCCAGATGATTCTCCTGTGAGACTCAATGAGATAGAGCTCTGTTGAGTAGGACGTTCTTGTGGCTGAGCATAGGTGGACGTGATTGTAGTGGCTGAGCACTAGCGAGTGTGTATCCTGATGATTCTCTTGTGAGACGCAGTGAGATAGAGATCTGTTGACTTGGACGTCCCTGTGGCTGAGCACAGGTGGACGTGCCCCTAGTGGCTGAGCACTAGTGGGTGTGCGAGATCCCTTGCTATATTGTCTAAGAGTCAGACTTACCTGTAACCCTAATTGTGATGTAAAGGGTACAGGTTGGCCCCACCATAAAGTGAAAGTTAATTAATATAAAAGATAATTAATATTGTAATTATGAATTATATTCCGAGTTATTGAGGTCGGCCCTGTTGTGCCAATAGACACCACTTTTGATGTGTCCAGTCTAATATAAATAAAGGTGGTTTCCCCATTGAGGAAACATAACACACATGTGAGTTTGGAAATTTCAGCAAGTACTTGTTCTAGGGATGAAGTGTGCACCTCTCTTGGGCGCTAGTCTTCTAGGTTTTTTGAGCACCCTTTTGTGTGCTAGGTTTATGGTGTGGGAGGTCTTTCTCTTAAAGAATATAGCAAAGGATTGGCTGGGTTTTCTTCCCTTGTTGAGAAGGGTTTCCTAGGATACTTCTTGTGTACTTGTGCATGGTGTTTTCTTCTTGTGGTCTTGGTTACTGCAACAAATTGTTTATGGTGTAATTGCAATTGTCTATGGTTCGAGTAAAATGCTAAAATTGGAATGAGCTTCATGCTTGAGCCTAGCTTAATGAAAAATCAACAGACAACACATGGTAGCTTGGATGCTTGCATGGAGGCTTGAAGTTGGCTCAAGGACGCTTGGGTTGCGACAATGTTTATGCAGGGGGGTGGACCCAGTGAAGTACATGGTTTAAGAGGTTCATTGGAGTGTTTGGAGGCTTGTAGGAGTTTTGGATTCACCTTGTGGAGCACCCTTGCATTTGGAATGTTGCTTGTGGACGACATGTCCTTGGAGCTTGACATGTGTAACCTTGGAGTGTAGCGCTCCACATTTGTGAGCCTACATGTGTTATAGAAGGTTGCTTGTAATGGCATTGGCCCACATATGTATTGGTGGCTTCCCTTACATCTCATACATATAAAGGAGAGGGAGAGTCCTTCACTCAACATTCATTCATAATTCATTTTTGTCTTAGAGATGTGATGAAGAGGAGCTTGCCACTTCTCTCTCTCTCAGATCTTCTTATGTACTTGATCTCGCTCTTTCTCTTGGAGTCTCTAGGGTTTCTTGAGCACTCCACATGTGTGAGCCTACATGTGTTATTGTAGGCTGCTTGTAAGGGCATTGGCCCACATATGTATTGTTGGCCTCCCTTACCTCTCATATATATAGAAGAAGGAGAGAGTCCTTGACTTATCATTCATTCATAATTAGTTCGTGTTAGAGATGTGATCAAGCGGAGCACACCACTTCTCCTCTCTCTCTTAGATCTTCTTATGTACTCTATTTCTCTCTCTTGGAGTGGCTCGGGTTTTTGAGTTTGTTGGAGCATCTTGAAGACTAGGGTTAGGGTTTCATCCATTGGAGATTTGGAGATTAGTGTTTTGAGATGAAATTCTAGGTTGTACTTATTGAAGTGAAGAAGAAGAGAAGATGCCTCACCTTGGATGACATGCTTGTGGATCTCCTTGGTGTGAGTTAGGGTTTTCCCTAGCTGGGTTTTGGAGAGCTAGAGGAGTGTACTAGCCTTGTGATAAGGCTATGGTATGTACATGAACTTCATTTTTATGCATATTAATGAATTTTCCAGCTGTCCAATTCTTGGCTTATTGCAAATTTGATTTTCAACCATCTATATTTTTCATGCTTTGTAATTTCCAGCACTATTATGTCTTGCTGATTTGACATAAATTAAGGATGAATGTGTTAAGTGATTTAACATTATAATTGAAGAGTATAAAGGCTGACCTACAAGTGTATTTGCAACTGTCATAAGTTATTTTCAGATCTGTTATATGCATAATAAGATTGCCCTAGAGGGCTGTAACTTATTGGAACATTTTGATATCTTATCTCTTAAATTGCTTGGTGAATTGGGGTTTTCAAGAGCTGAAATATTGTCTTCTGTTGCTGTTATATATTTATATTTCATAATAGCCCTAAGGCTGAAAATTCTTAGGGTTAAGATCTGAAAAACCTCTAGTTAAAAGGTGAAATATCTGTTTTGCATTAATTGCTGTTTTACCGAGAAATTTCTACAAATAGATCATGAAAAGAGCACAATGTTAGATATTGTTGGCCATATGGCCATGATATTGTATACATATGGCCATGACTCATGTATCATTATTCCTTGTAATTATGGCTAAGGCTGTATTCTTTATTTTATTACTAGGTATGGTTAAGGCTGACCTAATCAAACTCGATATGTAGGCTCAATATCCCTCTTGGGGTATGTGCCCTTGTTTTGTGGGTCCATGACCTTGAAGGGACACCTCACTTGAGTTGTGTATAAATACCAAAGTTGCAAAAATTGTATCGGCGAAAAAATCGCCGGGGGTCCAGAAAACATCGTTTCGGATTTATCTCGAAAACATCGGCAATATATCGACAAACTTAAAAAAATACAAAAATATTCATTTAATTTTTTTTTTGAAACTTTTAAAGCAACAATAGCATCATATAGACAGTTTGCCACATGAATATGGAAAGAAAACTAATATATAAGATATATAAGATGTCTAGTGATACATCACACATAAAAAATGAATCATTTTCTAAATCTTCATTCCTGAGTCATCAAAAAATATAATAAATGTATCTCATGATCGTCATCATGACTCATGAGTCATCTACAATGAAATCAAGTACATAAACTATCGATTCTCTCTACCCCTTTTACGGGCAAAGGTAATCACTGCAGAAAGTGATTTTCCTCTAGCACTAGGAGTAGGTGCCCTTGAGGCTTGTGCGCCTTGTACTGGAGTTGAACGTCCTCTAGAAGAACTAGAAGACCCTCGAGACTGATGTCCTCTAGAATAAGGTAGAGGAGGTAGACTGCTAGTGCTACCATTGGGTCTATATCCCTTTGACTGTGACTGTGGCTCTACTAGTGGCACACTCGCACACTCAACATGAAACTGAATATCCTCTGGAACATCCTGATCCAGATCCTTAGAGATATCATGATCATCATCACTATCCTCCTCTAGCCAATCAAGGGCGGTCGCAATAACAGGTTCCTCGACCTCCACCCCCCCATGCAACAATGGTGTCAATCCCATCCCCAATGAAATGGCCTTCACATCAAGTTTTTTCTCAAGCTGCTTCACCCACATCTTGAGATTGTAGTAGATGTAGAACAAATCATTAAGGTGCGGGGTATCCAACCTGTAGGAGGATCATAAATTACTTTATTAGAATGTAAAGGAGCATAAAATTTAAGTGACAATTTAATAATTTATAATTTTATAATGAGTTTAAAATTTAATTTGAAATTCTCTAACCTGTTGCGCTTTTTGGTGTGTATTTTTTCAAATACACTCCAGTTGCACTCACAACCAGAAGAGCTACATGTCTGACTAAGCACCCGAATTGCCATCTTCTGTAGAATAGGTACCTTTGCGCCATGGTTTTCCCACCAAGTATCTACAACGAATTAGAGAAACATAAGATAAGATATTGATTTAGTTTAAAACAAAGAAACTACTTAAGAAGATTAATCTGATAAATTGAAATTTGATAAATGAATTTTGAAACTTAAAAGTTAAAACAACGTGAAACTTACTTGGCATTATGTTCTTCCTGTCATTTATGGCCATGTCAAACCCAAATAAGCCAATGGACCTCTTATAGAGTTCCAACTATTGGGAAAGCTCTAATCGGTCAGCTGCACTTGGCACCATCCTCTGGACACACTCAAAGAAGCGAGAGATAACCTCTGAATCAAACCTGAAGCCATAGGTGTAAGAGAATGCAGGGTTGAGGTATAACCTTGTAGCATGAATGGGGCGATGGAGTGTGTTGTTCCATCGGTCATCAATCACCCTCCATATCATTTCTTTTCTTTCCTGCCCTTGATCTCTGTTGTCCTCATAATAAGCACGAATGGACTCTTTGGCCCTATCCATGGCCNACCTTGTAGCATGAATGGGGCGATGGAGTGTGTTGTTCCATCGGTCATCAATCACCCTCCATATCATTTCTTTTCTTTCCTGCCCTTGATCTCTGTTGTCCTCATAATAAGCACGAATGGACTCTTTGGCCCTATCCATGGCCTCATATAGGTAGCCCATGGCGGGCTTGTCCTGTCAACCAAGCGAAGAACCTTTACCAAAGGTTCACTGATGGTGCACACCTCCTTCACCGCATCCCAAAAACTCTCCTGGTATGCAACTAGCCTCATAATGGCTTGCCCCTCTTGTTTATTGCTAAATGATAAAGCACGCCACTCAGGTGAAAGGAACATTGCCTGCAATTCCCACCTAGAATTCAAGAGAGACAGAAGAAAAATAAAACTAGTGGAAAAGCATGTGATGGCAGGACACATCAACTCTTTGTCACCTGTGAATTTTCTCTTCCAGCTAAGTACAAAAGCATGATTGTATATAAATTTTGTGATGCTCCTCGCTGAATCATTGGCATCCTTGATCCAATCAATCTTTCCCATATCCTCTAACAACAAGTCAAGGCAATGAGCGACACAAGGAGTCCAAAATAGTGTAGGATACCTGGACATAAAGAATCCTACCAACAACCACATAATTTGCAACATTGTCCGTTATGAGTTGGACAACATGCTGCGGACCTACCTCTTGGATGAACCCATCCAACAAGTCACAAATTAAGGATGCATCCTTGACAAGTGCAGATGCATCCACAGATTTCATAAACATTGTCCCCCTGGGACAATGAACCAAGAAATTGAGAAGGGTCCTACCTTTCCCATCAGTCCAACCATCTGACATCACCGTGCATCCTGAGAACTCCCATGAATCTTGAAGCTCCTGCAACCTCTGAATGCGATCAACCTTTTCATTTTGAAGGATGGGCCCTCTCAACTTCTCATAAGTGGGGGGCTTATACCCCAAGCCAACAATAGAAACAACCTCAAACATGGACACATAGAATGGGTTCTTGGCAAAATTGAATGGAATATCACTCCATAGAAGGCATCTACCCACAATTTTGTCCGCTTCTTCTTTCTCTTTTATTTTCAACATGGCCCTAATAGACGGTTGTGCACCGAGTGTGGATCTTGGCACAAAAAATGGTGATGTTGCTCTAGGCATTACAGACTATGAGGAGTGGATCTCACTAGACCCCACACCCACTGCCCCAAGAGTGTGTGTGCTTGACTTGGATCTTGACGCCATTTCTTTTTTCTTGGCTTCTGCGTACTTTTTGTTTTTTGCATATTCTTCAAGTGCTTTTGTGGCTTTCACAACGAGTTCTGGGCTTGAATTATGACAAATACCCACCTCATGCCCTGGAATTTTCGTAAGGTGGTATTTTAGCCTATATACCCCACCGGTCAGTTTTTTCCCACATAGATTGCATGAGAGAATTTGTCGATTCCCTGGATTAACAGGCTCACCATACTTCCTGAATGGATCCAATGACTTTGGCATCATTATTATGGAAAAATATGAACCTAGGGCAAAACAAAATCGATTTTTAGCATGTGTTATTGATGAAAAAATGAAAATTTAAAAAACAAAGATAAATCAATGATGTATCTAGCATTCAAACTCAGTTTTGAACCAAAAAAACACATGATTTTTTTATTATCTAATTTACATTGACCTAGAGCAAGAAAATCCCAAAAACGTTTTTGGGCATACATGGCAAGAAAGGAAATCACATAATAGTGGCAAAAAATGGTTTTTGATCCATCAAAAATCTATTTTGAAGATGTAAAACTCATTGCCACTAAAAACCTATTAAAATCTATGGTGGAAAAATTAGAAATAATGGGCAATTTTTTTACTTACCTCCAAATGCAAAAACTATGAAGTGGATTGAAAATTCCAATGCCAAATCCACAAATCTGACCCTTGAATGCACAAAATCCCAATGGCAAACTCTTCCTTGGCTGGTTGGATGGCTTGGCTCTCCTCCTTGGCTAAATGTCAAATAAAACCCAAAAAAACCATGGCGGATAACTTAAACCGGTGCACTTTTTCAGCAAGCGATTTTTCCTCGTCGACTCGTGCTTTTTTCATAAAAAATCGCCATGATTGTTCCGACGTTTTTTTTTTCTGATTTCTCATTTTCTTCTTCGAATTGCGATTTATTGCGATTTCTCCGATTTTTTGGCGATTTTTGCAACTTTGATAAATACACAACTCAAGCTCTCATTTGTATTATCTCATCTTGTGACCATCTTTATCGTTCTCGTAAAGTGTTTTATGCCCAAGGTAACATATATATTGACATTTCTTTCTTTGATGTGTACTTGTGCATTTCTTGTGAAGTACTAGGGTTATCTCCCTAAAGTGTACTTGTGATTGATTCATTGCATAATTTGGGTTTGTTTTGGTTCCATATGTGAATCTCAACATGGTATTAGAGTGGTTGTGAACCTCACTCAATTCTCTTCATTGCTTTGAAAAGTTTTGGCTAGTGGTATCATATATGATGGTGCAAAACTAGGGTTTTCTTAGATCATCATTTTTGAGGGTTTTGTGTCAGGGTTCTAGAAGTAAAAATCCTAATTTATTTTTTAGATCTTATAAAGGTTTTGTAGCACCTATTGGATCTATGATGTGCACTTTCAATATTGGTCCTCCTCCACTTCACAAGAATGGATTGTTGACTCTAGAGCTACCATGCATACGATGGAATACCAACACCTTCTTTTTGATTATTGACATCATTATAGTGGTGAGAAAGTGATTATTGGTGATGACTCAACTCTGCTTGTTTCAGGACGTGATGACGTTTTCATTGACATTGCCAAATTTGGGGAAGTGCTTCATGTTTTAAGAGTAAGGTCGAATCTTCTCTCGATTTATTGCATCACTCACATTGATAAAAAGGTGGAATTTTGGTTAGATCGATGGGCATTAAAAGACATTGATTATGGTTTTAAAGTGGTTACCTTCAAATATGGTAATGAATCCAACCATATCAACAATTTGGGGAAGCATAGTTCTCTTTCAACACGAAATCCCAGGTCTCCTTCAAGATGGAAATGATTTGATGCTATGGTGGCCAATGTTGATGAAACTAGCAAGCTGTAGCATCCACATTTGGGTCATGCAAACTTTAGGCCCTTGCAACATATGAGTCATTTCACGGATTGAACCACCTAGTGGTGTTTGTGAAGGATGTATACTAGGGAAACATCATCAAGAGTCATTTGACAAAGATACATGTGTCTCAATCTCTTCCTGTGGTTCATAGTGGCATTTGCAAGTGTATGATGACTCAATCTCTTGGGGGAGCTACATACTCCTTACTTTTATTAATGATTTTTCCCATCTTACTTGGACATATATTGTTCAACAATCCAAGGTTGATGTTTTTGGAAAATTCAAGGATTTCAAACTATTAGTGGAGAATCAAGTTGAGACAAAGATTAAGTGTCTCAAGATGGATTGTGGAGAAGTTTATCCCCGCAATACTTTCCAAACATTTCTCAAAGTAGCGAGATTTCTTGGAATGAGACTCTTTCATAGGGAGATGAAGTAGCTGTCTGAAAGAATAAATCTATTTTGGAAATGCCTCAATGTATGCCTCAAGGTAGGAAATGGAGAATTTTTTGGGGAGACACAATTGTTTGTGCATCTTACATCATCAACTAGATTCATAGTTGTGTAATTTTGTGTGAGTTTTACCCACAAGCGTGGACATGAATACACACATAAAAATGAGAAAGAGTGGATTGATTCATTAGATGATGCAATGTCTCATTACATAATAGGAGAGAGGAGTATGTTATGTAACTCTCAAATACCTAACTATTAATGACTACATTAATAGCTACATTAAATGCCGCATTATTACATCACTTTATTAGTGAACATTTATTATTCAGTCTAAGTCAGTGATCACAAGATTGACTTTTGGTTGGTTGGTCTTGGTGAGCCCCTTCCCGCAATTCTTGCCGCCTGGAATTTTATTCGTCTTGGTGTTATTGTGAGATATCTTGGTATTCCTTTTGGTGTTGGACTCTCTCCAGTTGCCATGTGGGATTGGTGCCTTGAACGATTGTACTGTAAGCTTCTTTTCTAGTAGTATAAGGCTTCCCTTTGTAGGTAAGCTGAATATGGTGAGCAAAATCCTTCAAGCTTCCCACATTTATTATGTGTCTTGTTGGCTTCCTAGCACGACCCATTTTTGTTGGTTGGACAACTTTTGTGGTTGTATTTGTGGGCCTTGGGATGTTTGCATTATGTCCAAGGGTGAGAAAGGCTTTGGTTTGATAGATGTTGTGACTCAGGGGAGCATTTTTGCAGCTAAGTGGGTGGTTAGATGTTTGGAGGGTACCTCCCCTTGAGAGGTTTTGTTGCGACACAGGTTGATTTCAGCTCAACATGTTGGTAAAATGAGGGGTTTGTTTTTCTTAGGTGATATTATCTTCGTTCCTCATAATTTCCATATTGAAGGCTCTTTTATCCTTGGGAGTATTTGGGTAGCTTAGAGGAAGGTGGCAAGTTTGGTTCATTGGCAAATGTCAGGCAGTCGAGCTAGATGGGATTTGGCCAAAAGGTCAATTTGGAGTTGGAAGTTGGAATACACTTGTGTCTTTGGTCTCCCTTGCTTTCAAGCAAGGAGATTCAGTAGGAAGAAGATCTTTTTTTGGAGGGATTTGTTGCATGCCAATTCTCACTCTTGGAAGGATTGACGCTAAGTGGCTCAAGAGTTGGCATTGTCTCCTGCAAACTGGCTCACTTTTTTGGAGATTGTTGGGTTCATCTCGCAAGGATATTTGCTCAAAATGAACATTGATATGCCAAGTCCCTTCGGGCATGATTGGGAGTGGAGTTTTGGATTCCCTTTGATTCAATATGATTCCTGTAGACTTTACTCCATTTTGCATCAGAGGCATGTGCTAGGCTCAATTTTGAATGCTCAATGGGTTTCATTGGAAACCGAGATTTGTTGCAATCAGAGATTGCATAGTGTTTGGTAAGTGCAGGTTTTCTGTAAGCTCCATGTGTTTGCTTGGCTGGTGATCTATTAGGACCTCCCCTCCAATGCCCAGTTGGCCAAGAGTGGCCTTCTAGATGGACTTTGCCTCTCCTATCTAAAGGTGGAAACAGTGAAACGTATTTTATGGATTGCTCTTTTGCAAGGTCTTGTTGAGAGCAAGTTCAGTTGCAGCTAGAAAGTTTTCTTCAGGGGCATCTTCATTGAATGGTAGTGTTATTGGGGATTCTAGATCTGTGATTCAGGATTCTTTGGTTGGTGTCTAGCATTGTTTGAGAATTTCAACATTCTTTGTTCTTTGGAAACTTCATTGCAAATATATGTTCGAGAATGAGGTTAGTTCTTTGATTGTTTTTTGTGAGTTGTGGAGAGACGAGGTACGTATGCAATTGTTGTCAAAAATGTCGTTGATTAAGGATGCCAAAGTGTTAGATTCTGCGTTTTATTGTGATTTCATAGCCATTTTAGTTGCCTTAAGGAAGAGGATATAAATTCCATTGTATATACTCTTCCACCTCCCTTCTATCTTGTTGTTGATGTAAATATTTTTCTATAAATATAAGAAGTCCCTTTTACAAAAAAAAAAGAAAAATGATCATTATCTCCAACACCCTCCCATAATGGTCATTTTACATGCTTTCTCTTTGTTCAAGATATAAAAAGACAAAAACTTTGGACAAGTGAGATGTCTATGGTCCACACTAAGACAAAATCTTCAAACAACAATTGAAAGTGAACTATATCCAACAAGGTTGTTGAAATACAATTTATGTCACCATCCTTTTGTGTGAACATTGACTTAGCAATCGGATGAGGGTCAATGTTGGCTGAATAATCGATTTTTCCACCATTGACATAGAACTTGGCTTGTTCATTGAACTCACCTCCACCTCTTGATGGTCCAACACATCAAAGTTTTGTGTGTGCTTCTCTCGGAAAGCACTTTGCTTCTCTGAGGAAGCACCATCATCTTCACCCTCCCCGAGGGAAGGTTTTTTTTCTAATGGATTACAACAAATATACCTATTGTTTGCCTTCTCTTCTTTGACTTGTTTCAACAATATCATCTAGGGCTTCGTTCCTCGAGTTCTGTTTCATCGGACAACTCTGTGGCCTATAGAATTATGGTTGAGTTTTTAAGTGAAATTACAACCATCTTTTTGCTATACTAACCCTATATTCTTAGGCTTCATTCTCATACTGTTAGGCCACCTCTTAGATCAGTCTCCACCTGGATGATCACTTCCTTTTTTACAATGCTCCCATTTTCTAGGGGCACTAGGAGATAGATAGATAGCAGCCTTGGCTTCAATTTTAGATTAGTGCGGGCTCGTGGGACTATCCGCACTGCTTGGATGCCTTAGTGGCATTGTAAGTCTAGATCCCATAACCACATAGAGAGGAGATCGCCCAGGCCCCAATAGTGGCTGACCTCTTCCAGATAGACGTAGTCCAGATCCTCTTCTAGGTCCTCCTTTGGACAACCTTCTATCCTGAGTTTTCTCCACTCAACATCAGATGTTAGGGGAGCTAGCTCTAGTAGACGTTGATACACTAGCATTATGGGCACTCCAGATTTTGGATCCATGTCCATTGTACATGCTTCTTTTAGATTTGCTCTCAACTTCTGGAGTTTAGTTCTGATGCTTTAGCTTAGATCAACACTTTACTTTCTGCATCTTGCTTTTTATAGGAGTCGTCTTTGGGCTTCCGCTTTGTATTGACATCATTGCGTTTGGCAGTCCCATTGACCTACTTCGGTGGTCATTTGTTGGATATTAATAAAATTATCTTATTTTATATCTTATCAACGTATAGCAACTGGAATAAACCATGTTCTTCCACACCCATAGCAACCATCTTTTTGCTATTCTTATCAACAATAAAACACCTATTATCACTGAAATTTATATGTAAGTATAGGCTATGCTTCATTATACTACTTACCAAAAGTATATTTTTCTCCGAACAATGAACATAATAGACATCTTTAATCATTACTATTTTACCTCTTAGTTGAAGCAAGGCATTTCCCTTTCCTCTAACTTAGTAAGCTTCTCTACCACTCAACAAAACGAGATCATATTGAGATTTATACTCTACAAAATCAGAATAGCAATCAATACTGTTAGTAAAATATCTAGATGCTCCTATATCAATGTACCAATCAACCTTAACACTCTTTGAATCCTTGTTTCTTGCCATGTACACATAGAACTCTTCTTTCTCCTTGTGTTCAGCCACATTAGCATGTTTCTTTCTGGATTGATAATTGGGAGAATGATCTGGGTTGTGTTTTTCATCCAACAACTGGTTCCTGCAAGCTTTGCTTATATGCCATAACTCGCCAAAATAAAGACATTTAGTGACTTTTCTACTTTAACCTGACTTGGAAGATTAATCTTCATCATTTTCATCCCTCTGTTTGCTACCCTTGCTCTCAATCTTAGATACAAGCGCTACCTCAGAAGCCTCATTCACGTTGCTATTCCCAAATTGTGTTTTCCATCTGTCACGCTGCAAGATCTTAGTGCTCAACTCCTTAAATGTCAAATCTTTATTAGTAATAGCAATGTTCAAGGTTTCAATAAAATTTGCATGGGAAGAAGGTAAACTCTTCAAAGTTATAACCACCTGTTAACCCACAAATCCTCACAGGCAGATTGGCCTAATAGCTTTAGGCAAACCAACCTCTGTCACTGTTGGAAGACCTCTCTGTTTGGACTGGTGCTTTTCCAGTCTCAGGGGAGTGTCCCTAAGCAGTGTATGCTTCCATCTAACTTAAAAATATGCACAAATTCCAAGATGATCAACACACAAAAGGACTGCCTCTTGAGCTGTCTGTAAACAGTCAATAGTGAGGATAAGTTTCAAATGATATGAAGATGGTTGGGTCAGATCCACAAAGACATTTATAACAGCAATTAATGAGGAAAAGTGAATTGGATTGTTGCGCTTTACGTGATGTTGGATTATTGGCCTAATAACTTTAGGCAAACCAACCCGTCATTGTTGGAAAACCTCTCCATTTGGATTGGTGCTTTTCCAGTCTTAGGGGGGTGTCCCCATGAGATATATGCTTCCATCTAACCTAAACATCTGCATGAATTCCAAGACAATCAGCACACAAAAGGACTCCCCCTTTTGCTGTCCGTAAACAGTCAATAGCAAGGGTAAGTTTCAAATGATATTAAGATGCTTGGGTCAGATCCACAGACATTTATAACAGCAAATTAATGAAGAAAAGTGAATTGGACTATTGCGCTTTAGGTGATGTTAAAGCAAAATAAATGCATGAAACTAACCATAACATTGCGATGCCATTCAACCAATAAATAACCGACAGATTTAAGGAGCTATAACTAAGCATACTCAAATCAAATCAAATGTTACCCAAGAGATTGATTGCATCATATAGGGTGACAAGTGACAGGCTGCCATTGGTTTCCTTGCACACAGTGATGGGAGCGGTGTGAGGCTTGGAAGGTGATGAGTGGTGTCTGCTGCTACAAATTACTCTGAGAAGAAACTCTCCAACCCTTACTCTGTCTCTCCAATCTGTATATAAAGAATTGTTATCTCCTCCAACCAAGTCGCCCAAGCTACCAGTGGAGGAAAACAAGAAGAAACATGCCACTTTTGTCTTCCTCTGTATGGCTGCCAAGTGTACCTAACTGCTGTCCTGGATAGCTTTTCATATGACAAAAGCCTGCTTTAGCTTTAGTCCAAAGAGTAATTCAAATCAGTGGTGATTTAGGTGGCTTTTCCTTGTTAAATAAAGTTTCCCGTTCCACTTTATTTGCTGTTTACTGAAAGCACAAATTCACTTTTTTTTACCACTTTCGGAATTAGTATGTCTATCCTCTCACGACTGCTGTTTCACTGCTTTATCTACCAGAAACCTCCAAATTTACCTTTAATACTTCACTGTAAGCTCATTCCCTACTGCAAGCTAAAGACACTCCTTCTGGCTCGCCTTTATTACTATCCTAAGCTGCCTCAGTTAAACTGCTGTTTGGATGAACCTTCAACTGGCATAAAGTTGCGACTTACCCAAAGCGACTTCCTCTAATAACCATTAGCATGAAATTGCACAACTATTTGAGTTACTTTCCGGCCGACTTCTTTAACTGCCTCAAACAAGTCTGTTAAAATCTCTAGTCCCAGCACCCAGATAATTTATTTCCTTGTGTATTTACTTGCTGAAAAGTAAATTACAACACACAATAAATATACTTGCTGGAAATAAAAACAGTGGAAGCAAACTGGAAAACAAATCTCGCACAACACACATAAATTCTGCCCTTAAAATCAACTTTTCATTAATAATGACTCCAAGCTTACAAGTGCTCTCTTACTGGGAAAATGATCCACTGAGGAAAAATACAAATTACAACAAACCTGGCAACTCTGGAGAAACCCTCTGCCCGATCTGCCCACATCTTCCTGCTGGAACCTCAGATTCGCACTTGATATGTTTGCTGGTCCTCAGATTTGCAAGATCTGCCTGCTGGTACCTCAGATTTGCTAGATCTATCCGTTGGTACCTCAGATCTGCTAGATTTGTCCACTGGTACCTCAGATTTGTGCTAGATCTGTCCGCTGGTACCTCAGATCTACTAAATCTGTCCGCTGGTACCTCAGATCTGCTAAATATGTCCGTTGGTACCTCAAATATACTAGATCAGCCTGCTGGTACCTCAAATCTGCTAAATCTGTCTGCTGGTACTTCAAATCTATTAGATCAGCCTGCTGGTATCTCAGATTTGCATGTTGGTCCTCAAATCTGCAAGATCTTCCTATTGGTACTACCTAGAAGTTCTTCCTTTGATTTCTGGTTACTGGGTTCTCTCCTCTTGTTGCACCTTTGCACATTCCTCCTTTGGACTTGATCTCTGGATGAAAGCCCTTCTTCACCTTTTAAGCCCCAAGGGTTAGCTCAAGTGGTTCTGAACCAGATGTGAAGCTATCCCTAGCGAAGGAGGTCACGGGTTCGAATCTCTTGTTCGCCCTTGGGGTTAGGCCTGCCATGGACATCAGGGCCGACGGTTTACCCCATTTACCATCCACGAAGTGGGGAAGTACTCGGGGGTTTCCCGTGCGATATTACCTCGGAAAAGAAAAAGTCCTTCACCTTTGCTGAGATCCCCTTGAATCATAGTCCTTCGTGACTCAAGCACTTGAGCAAAAGTCCTTCTTTGCTTCCAAATGGATGATTCAAGCACATGAGAAAAAGTCTTTCCTTGCTCGTATGTGCTCTCTTGTGTCATTCTCCTTGACCTAGCCTTGCTTTGATAATCTTGAGCTATGATCGAATCAAACATAACCCTAATCTCCAAAGTGATTAACAATTGAGATTAGATCTCACCCCACTTGAGATCAATGGTTAAAATTCATTCAATTCACTAATGTTAATAATTTTAGCATTTCATAAAATTAAACTCACTTTAATTATAAAAACCACTTTACTTTAATAATTCCCTTAATTAAAGTAAATTACTAAGGTAGAAGGCTTTGGATGACTTCCATACGTCTAGACACTTAGACCTCTGTGAAATTACTTGTCCGATGCTCCAAACATCAACACTACCCCTTAGCAAGGAAGGTACATCTAGAAGAGCCACTTGGAATTGGCTGCCCCTCTGGTACTGGCACAATGTCTCTCACATCATCCTGCACCATGACATCCCACCAAACCTGCTGGTCTGTTACTTCCCAAACACTAGAATACTCGGAATCAATGATGCTACTCATTAATGCCACAAAGTTTGGAAACTTCCTTAGAGGCTTGCTCTCCCTGAATATGCTCTTAGGGGCCTTAACATGCTCTTGAGAATCACTCAATGTTTGCATGAACCATCTGGGTCCCCTGACAGAGATGAAAGGGGCTAACTCGTCCTCCCCACCTGAAGGTTGACTCCTTATACTAGAAGTCTCTGAATGTTTTTCTCCCTTTGAAGCCTCGAGCTCCTCGTCTTGTTAAATTTTCTCTTGAACCCAACACATGACTAATAATTTCGAATAAAATCACTTTATTAATTAAAAACACAACTAGGTTATTTAACCAAATAAATCAACAGAAGCATAAAATTGAAACCATACACATTGCACAAGATATTTGGGTAAACACCCCTGGAAAAACCTCGAAGGGAAAACCAACGCTTGAGTTGATTTTATTAAATAAAATCTTGGGCTCCTGTCTTGGGATAATGGCCCATCCGAGGAAAATACAATCACATCAAATAGCATAGCCTACATGGCTGCCCCTTTGCTCCCTTCCTCGACCCTGCCCACTCACACTTGGATGAATTGTCCTCTTCACCGAATCAATGAAATCTCCTCACTCTGTGTGTCTCATCTTCTCACTTGGGCTGCCTTTTAGTATGTTGAGTTAACCCTAAATCCGAAATCCTAGATCATCTCCAAAGTGATCAAAGGTTGAGATTAGATCTCACCTTCACTTTAGATTCAACGATTAGGATTTAATTGACCCACTTAAGTTACTAATGAAAAACTTAGGCATTTAACTTGATATTAAAAAGGTCATTCACTTTAATTATTAACTCATAAAGTGAACTTCCTAAGGTTCTGAGAGGCATTATGGGCGACTTCCACATGCTAGACACCAAGCCTATGTGGAAGTACCTATCTGATGCTAAATACATCAACACGTTCGCTGTCAGTGGTACATATAGCACATCGTGGGCTTCCAACGAACCACCTGACTCAAGCTGGAACAAGATAGTTCTCTCACCCTTTATTGCATATTTGGCATCATTACCAAGCTCCACATGTATCCTTGAGTCCTTGTCCGTTAGATTACTGAATAGCTCTCATGCTCCGATCATATTTTCTTCCAGCCAACTCCTGCAGTGTAATGTCCCCATTTTGGGACATTATAACATTACAACATTTTAGAGTGTTGTGCCTACCCGAGTAGCCAGATAGGGGTGACAGAGAGTTCGGGAGATATTGAGGGGTTTATTTGGGCCCGACTTGCATTGATCATCATCAGGATCCATTCCGCACAGCTAGGCTTTGGTTTCATTGCATTTCAACGATTTCCGTAATTTTGACTTATTATGGGTCATATCTTAATTAAATTCACTAAGAAGGTCATAATGGGCATATTACTTGGAGAAACCTCTTATTGTAATAGCTCATTGGAATTGGGAGGAAGAGTACTACAGGATAAGATGATGAGAAGTGACTTTCAGTGGCCAGAGAAGCCATCAGGATGGATAAATAACTTTTTAGAGGTAAAATGGTTAATTAATTAATTAAGTGATTTAATCAAGGAATAATAAAATAAAGTAAAAGTCACTTGGAGGGAAAAGGTCAACAACGAATTAGGGTTTCGGGAAGCTATAAAGGAAGGGTAAAACAACTTAATTCATTATGCATTGTTATGATTTGATGTTGAAAGTTCCCAGAGGAGGAGGAGAGCCGACCTTACTGTTTTGTGGATTTCTGGAGGAGACCACCACCATTGATCGATTTCGGTGTTGAGAGACACACCCTAGCCCATCGGAGATACCATCCAGGTATTTCACCGTACTTTTCGGGAGTATCCACTGACAGAGTGCGCAACTCAGCCAGTGAGGGCGCAAGTCAATTTGAGGGTTTCGAGATCTGTATCCAGATTGCAGTTTCCTTCCAACCCATTTGAGATCCAGCCAGGGCGCTTCTATTGAGCCATCTATCGTCAGATTCTGATGGTGGAATCTTGCAGATCGACTCATTTAGCCATTTAGGGCGCAACTCTTTCGGACAGACATTTGGTGTTGCATGCAGAGTTTCAGAGTAGATCCGGACAAATCCTTCCGATCCATTTCCTTATTTGGCGAGACGATCGTTTTGAGCCATATAGCAGCAGATTCCGTTGGTGGAATCCTTTGGGGCGCATCCAATGCTCCAGGAGGTGCGCAAACCCCCCTGGGGTCCAGATCTAGTGCCTTAGAGACCAGATTCGAGATCTGGCACTCACCCATTTCATTCTAGAGGCCAGGGCGCTTCTTTTGGAGCAGTTTCCAGCGTATTCCGACGGTCTGAACTTCCGGACGAGTTTTCCAGCTGGTAGCGGTTACCATACTTCACTGGAATCGCATATTTTCGCCGATCTATCCGTGCATGCATCAGATTTGCTATCATCTTCTGATCACGAGTATTTTTATGTTATTTGGTTGTATTCCAGTACTGATCCATGACATCTGGCTGACGTTTATATTCTATATTTTCAGTAGGCTATTGTATTTCCATGCTCGAACCGTATTATACATGATATTGGGCAGTTGATGTTCTTTACTTCTGCATGCATCCTTGATGATCTTTACTTCTGCATGCATGCTCGAACCATAAATATGCAACATGCACATGCAATAACCCACGTGCACATGCAATGACCATCAAGATCTCAAACATACAACTGAAACGCATCTAGAAACCCCAGTGTATCAGATCTGCAAGACAGAATAATAGATCAGTAGCAAATATCTCGATCAACGGGATTAGGGATATTTCAGTGGTATCAGAGCTTTAGTCCTGCCAGCCTGTGACTAAAGTCGATGAGTTCAGCGAGTGGACCTAGAAGGCAGAGAGGATGCTAGGAGATAGATATGAGCGACCAGAGGGTAGTGGTAAGGCCCCCCAGGGAACTAGAGGCAGCCTTCATGCAGGTTGTCAATGATATGTTAGCTAGTCAGCAGACCATGTCTCAGTCCTTGGCTCAGGTGGCTGATAGATTGGCTATGGTGGGCATTCCGGGCACACAAGCCCCACATGCAGCACAGGGGAACTCGGGGGCGGGCAGTAGACCCCAGACACCTACTCGCACATACACATATTTGAGTAGGATTCCCAGACCATGGTTCCCTTGTTTTCAGAGGGCACCATCAACAACAACACAATAGTCATTAGCACACAGGCTACCCACTCAGGCGGAAGACTTTGCAGAGTACAAGAGGGAGTATGCAGCGTTGGGTCCTGACTTTCATCATGACATGACACTGGTCGAGTACTGTGGACTTAGGGGCATGGACCAT
>ML787161.1:214660-233031 GCA_009831015.1 Picea engelmannii
CATTTGAGGTCATCAAAATCAAAATCTATTACGTAAGTACTGAGTCGTTGACACTATATGTGGGAATGCCAATGGAAAATACAAAATAGAGTAGATACTAGAACCATAGATGGAAGAATTTCATAGCTCATTACTGTTTGTAGTCCTCCTCCATGTCAGAATCATCAAAATCACCATTCCTGCTACTGCTTTTTCCTCCATTCTCATCCTCATCCTCCTCTATATCCAATCCAAAATTTGCATCTGTTGGTGTGGAGGATGACCCCTCAGGAGGATCACCATCATCAAAAGTGATCAGATCTAGCATTGGTTCATGAAGATCCAAGTTGGCCAATGCCATCTCAACACTGTTGCCCAAACCCATGTCATCAAGAAACACATATTTTCGTGCCATGCCGTCCAACACATTGGGACACATCTAGGGTATATGTGTCCAACATGTGTTGGAATTATCTGGTGTGTCAAGTGTTCGCCATGCAAGATACAGACACAGGGCCCCTAAGGGACGTGTCCTATTACTTAGCAACACTCTCTTATCATGTCATGTCTTATTGCCACATTAGGTCTAGTGTATAGCATAACTTTATATTGTAACATTATAAAATCAGTCTATATCATACTCCTAGATTAAATAATCATTACAGTGTCTAACATAGAGTCATATAAGGGATTATGAAGTGTTCCTTTGTACAACCATATGAATTACTAGTTGCAGAGCAAGTTGGCCTTGTGGAAGAGAAAAATGGTAGGGCATTGATGAAAGCTAACAATGATTTCAAGATTAAAATAATTGTTGGAGCTTCTATCGAGGAATGTATTTTTTTATGGTCATGAAGATTATTTCTAGAGTATAGAACATAGTCTTCTCTTTAGAAATTTTGGTGAATTTCGGTCTTGTTTTGGTGTATCACATAATGGCTAGTTTATCCCAAATTATGTTGAGGGGTAATAAAAACTTTAAGGGAAAGAATTTTAATACTTGGAAGTAGAGGATGCTTGCAATTTTTGAAGATAGGGGTTTGGACAAACTTGAATTTGGAAAGAAAGTGTAGAGTGAAACCATGAGGATGCTCAAGTAGAGTAAGATGTGAAAAATCGAGAGGCTGTTATGCAAATTAAGCTCTCGGCAATAAACGAGATGCTTCCCGAAGTTCAAGATGGTGATGATGCATTTACCATCTGGAGGGATCTACGGAATATGGATGAAACCTCTGATAATTCCTAAAGAACATATTGTTTTAGCTAAAGATGGAAGAACATGACTCCCTTAAAGAACAATTAAAGCAAATTGACAGAAATATGGAAGAAGAGGACCCGGTAATCATACATTGAAAAGCCTACCTTCCTCTGAAGGTTTTGTTGAAACATTGAACATTATGTCTGATAAATAGATCTAATATTTGAGAAGTTCAGCAATAAACTTTTGCAGAAAGATAGGTGGAAGGAGCAGCTTGGTGCAATGTTATCACGACCACAATGGTGACCGAACAGTCGGACCCCAAAAATCAGAACTGGACCTAAACTTGTAGAAAACTGTACACAAAGCATATCGGCCAAAAAGACACAAAATATTGAAATTTTGATTAAAAATATATATATCTTCATGTTCATCCATGTAAATCAAAACCATCGGACACCAAAATGCATGGAAATTTCTGAAAACCTTTCTTAATGCAAATTAGAAATTTCATATCAACTTTGAGGTTTCCCAGATCTATTTCTTGTGAACTTTCAGCCTTAGCACTGAATCTGAAATATAAATTACAATGATATATATTTCACTTCTGTTCAAGCAAATACATAAGGTAACCCAAGAAAATAAACTCTGAACAAATGTACTTCAAGGAAACTATGTTTACAGCCGTAAGTGCACAATACCCAACATATAAGAGATTTGAAAATAACTTATAATCAACAGCCCACAAATCTGGTCTCTTACTTTCTATTTATTTGTCAAATTACTCAACAAAATCTATTCATTGTTATGTTAAATCAACATATATAACCAGCATTAGAAACTACTCAATCACCTGTGAGAACACGAGCTGAAAATTGGATGTGCAAGTACACATAGTTTGAATAGCAAAGTACACTTCATATATACATAAGAATGAAGTTACAAGGACAAACCAATAGTGTATCACAGGCTGGTACAAAATAGTCCTTCAAACTTATCACAATCTAAGACTCTCCAATGCATCCAAACCCTATCGAGGGCATCCATTGTTAATTGCAAATCCTAACCAGAAATCATGGTCTAGCAAGGGATCACATCAAGTCAAGCGCTCAGTCTCCAAGGCATGCCAAGTGGTCCTTGTTACCCCTCATATTGACATGAGTGATAAAGACATATTTGCAGGGGTAACTTACAAGGATGTTTGTGGTACACACCTTAATTTTCTTTGCTTGAGGATGGTTGAACCTAGTGGTCCTCCTTGATATTGCATGATATGTTGATGTGGTTGATTCCTTGGTCAGTGTGGCATTCTTCATAGTGGTTCATGATGATGCTCCTTGATGCTATGATGTAATGTTGGTATGCCTTTGGATTAGCTCTCTTATGATGAGTAGTTCATTTCTTCATGGTGATGCTCCTTGCATTGTGTATGGAGGTGTGATAAGATATGAATTTTCTAGAGGAGTGCTCTAGGATTTTCATGTCTATTGTACTTCCATGATGATGTTTAGCAAGTTAGACAACCCTTTTTCTAGAGCTCTCTCCTTTTTGTCACACTTTGGAGCACCTTGGGGGGATTGAGCTAGTGTTTGGTGGTGACCCGACTCTTGTAATGGGGCACCCTTGCTTGTAAGATGTTTATTCTACTCTTATGGTGATATTTGACTACATAGACAACCAAACTAGTGGAGTGCTCACCTCTTGGGCTTGTTTTGGAGAACCCTAGGGGGCGTGGTGATGGTATGGAGATGTGAGTTTTTAATGGATCACCCTAGCTCCTAGTGTGTATTTTGTACTCCCATAATGATACTTTTTCATATAGACCACTTCACTTACAGAGCACTCACCTTCTTACTACTCTTGGAGAAACCTAGGGTTTCAAGGCTACATTGGCATGGTTGGAGGCTTCACATTGATTGGACATAGTGCCCTAGGAATTTTTTGTGTCTACCTTAATCTTATGGTCATATTTGATGGGAAAGGCACTTGATTTTGGGGAGCGCTCTACTATTCGTTGGATTTCCAACAGTTGGCTCAAGAAACGAGGGTTTTTCAGTTGGATTGTGGTGATAGATGATATAGCACTCTTGGTGAGGGTGCCTTGGGATTTATGTGTCTATTATGGTCTTATGATTATGTTTGATAGAATAGACACTTGTTTTGGTTGAGTTCCCTACTCCATCATGGATTTTCAACACGTGGAACAATATTTGTGCAATTTCCAGCCTATTGGAGGAGGATTGTTGATGTGGCACGTTGGGTGAGAGCGCCATGGAATTTGAGTTGTCTATTGAGGTCTTGTGATGATGTTCTATAGGATATACACTTAATCTAGGGGAGTGCTCCACTTCCTCATGGTTTTTAGACATCTAGGGTTTGATTGGAGGGGCCAACCCACTCCTAGTTGCACACTTGACTCCATTGCTAGAGTGCTTGATCTCTTGGTTATGTTTTTAGGTTAGGATGCGCTTTTTGATGACTAGACACCTCATTTCATTGGAGCGCTCCATTGCTTAAACACATGTGGAGGCATTTCTCATGGATCAAGGTAGTCTTTCATTGGATAGTGGTTATGGCACACATGTGGAGGTTGTTGAGACCCGTTTGATGAATTGACACTTGATCTATGGTGTCTATTTGATGATTGTCATCCTCTTATTTTGAGATCCATTTCATATATCTTGATCTATGGGTGATTTGAAGCCACACGTGCCACTTGGAGGGTCTTCTTGCATATTCTTGGAGTTGGTCACACATTGGAGCTTGAGCTTGATGGTTTGGTATACTTCTACTTGAGCGCATTTCCATGAGGAGGTCTTGAGGAGACTACTTGCAATGTCACCATGCTATTTCTGGAAGAAGTTCACTTGAGGAGTTGGATGGCACCCTTGCACATGCTTATTGATGAGGTCACCTTGCACATTTCTCCATGCTATATTTGTTGAGGGCGTGCATGCTTTGAAGTGTCTACTTGGATTTCCACCACTACCTTTGCCTTGGGATTATGCCACATGGAGTATCTATTGACTCATTCTACATCTTATCTCATGGAGGACCTAATTACTACATGCCACACGTGTGGATAAGGTTTATTGCTTGCACATCTACTCGTGGATAGAGTTGTCCACATACTTTCATGTCTATCTACGCATGGACACTTCATCTAGGAGAGCGCACTTGTATCTTGCTATTTTTAGAACTTAGACTTGGTCTATCCTTAAACAAAGAAGGTTCCCTCATCTCTTGGCTCTATTTTTAAAAATTTGTTGTAACTGACTCCTTTATTCATTATTGACTTATCTATTGGAGTTAGTTAGGTGAGAACAAAAGTTTATTTGCTTCCTAGAATATTTTATTGGACGAAGTTGAGGATCTCAACAATCTTTTTGCTACTTTTAGTAAGCGAGTAGTTGAGATTACTATTTTATTGGTATTCCTTGGAGAGAAAAGTGGATATAGGAAAACATATACTATTTTATTGTATGAGGGAGATGGAGTTCAAACCTATATAAGGGTTTGTTCTCTCCATTTGCAATTTGGAGGTTGATTAATGAAAGAAATTGTGAGCAAGCTAGCTCCAAGCTTTGGAGAATAAGGTATCTTATTTGTGTAAGTTATGGTTTAATGTATGTATAACTTCATTTATGTGTGGCAGATTTGGTTCTAGGCGCTATATTGGAAGTTACTTTGCAGGTTTATGGATGATAGAGGCAACATAAGGGGCCATATGAAGGTACGACTGCCTTAATGGAAAGGACTATGGTTGTAGGTTCCTTCCCTACTTTCTGATTTCCTTTTGTATTTCTTACCTTCAAGAAGACAACATTATGCATTCGAGATTAATTGATTAGGTGTATTTGTAGATAGTCTTTGGTAGGGGTCACCCAAAATTGTTGCTTTGAGTAGTGGATTTCATATAAACCCTGTCCACCATTTATTTTGTAGAGTTAGCTACATCCATGACTCCATATCCCAAGTGAATAAGGCATTGGCCTCCCTTTCATCCATCACCCCCAAAACCATTTTAAATCATATTTTCCTTTTTGTTCTAAGTTGCTAAGTTCTCTTATACTCCCACTTTGTACTACATACACATTAAGCTTAGTAACCTATAGGGAAGCCCCTCTAGGCTAGGAACCTCTTTCGCAGTGTAAAGTGCAGAAGAGAGTTGGTGAGATGACAGTGGCCAACCTCTTAGTTCCACATAGACTAGCGTCCATCTTTGGGACTTTAATCAAAAGGTGCTAGTTTGTGAGGTAATAGTCCCAATTCTCTTTGGGCTAGGTGCCCTCTCTTCTAGTGTCCAATGCTACTTCTCAAAGCTAGATACAACACCCATGCAATCAACCATTCTCCTCAACATGCTTGCCATGTAGAAGATATCATTGCAACATAAGATAACCACCTCATCAAGGAGTGTGCCACATCTAGCACCAAGTCCAAGGTCAAGCAACCACCTATAGAAAGCTCTCCAAATGTCATCAACCAAAAGGTCTAAAATACAACTAAGGGCTAGGGTTTCACCATGCACCCAACATCAGATCAAGGCACCCCTAGCATGGTGTAAACACTTTCAAAGCAACTCAAAAGCTAACAATATGCAAATTTTTCTCATGTATATAGGCATTCTAAGGCTGAATATAGAAAATGGCACCAAGTGCAATACATATCTGAACCAAAATACATTAACATTGAAGCTTTAAATGCATTGCAAACTTGCAAAGTCCATAAATAATCGTACTATATTCTATGGTCAAATCAAACTACATAATCATCCCAATCTACATCCCCTACATTCTCTGCATTGGTATGCTTGACATCTTGACTTGATGCCCTTGAAGGTCCAACGCCATTGTCCTTATCTCATGGCTGTGGAAGCGAATGCAAGTCATCCAGGATAAGTCCATTCATGACAGAAGGAGTCATCATTAAATATATCATAATTAGGTTTTAGGGTAGTTATAGGTTTTATTTTTTTGTGTATGTAAATATATTTTTGGTTTTTTGGTGCGAGAGAAGTGCACTGGTACAAATTTAGTTAGCCTAACTAGTTTTGTCTTGAACTGGATTGGTTTTGATCGGTTTAGACCAAAACTAGTCATTTTTGGTTTGAGGGGTCGGTTCTGCTTGAAAAGCCCCTAGAACTAGTCGGACCAACCAGTTTTACCAGTTTTGGCCTGGTCTTGATAACATTGGTTTGGGAAATAGCAATGGGCATGATTCTTCATAGGTGGCCCTACAGTGAAGTTCAAAGGAAAAGGTAAGGCTAAAGATGGGTGCAAAGATAGCATCAAACCATAAAATTCAGGTAATTCGAAGCTCTACAAGATTTTCAAGTGTTTTTATCATAGATTGGTCACAAAGGAAAATTTTGTAGAAAGAGAATATTGGATGAAAAGAACAATCACGGGGCCTATTCCATAAATAAAATTGAGAAGCATGCTTAATATAGTTGAGCATAAAGAGGAAATTTATGTTTTATGGCTAGGAAAAGAGAGGCCAATGTGAATGGACTTGGAGCTAATTGGTATATTGATATTGGTGCATCACAACATTTCACCAACATAAATGATTGGTGTCTTGATTTTTTAGTGAATAAGACAACTTCTGATTCTGTGATTTTTGGTGGTGGGGAAGAATACAAAATTGCAATTAAAGGAAATGTCAAAGGCAAGGTAAAAGGTTGTTTTTCCTTGATGTGTTCTTTGTTCTTGATTGGAAAATGACCTTCTCTGTAAGTGAAATTATGAAGCATAATCCTCATTTGGATTTTATTTTTAGCAAAAAAATGGTTATGTTGTTGATAAAAATAACAAAAAAGAGAAGTTGGCATGGGTGTTGAAGAATGTGCCTTGTTTAGATTGGCTAGCGATGATACAATCCAGGTATAGGGCTTAGTGGCCACTGGCCAAAAATGGACAAGGCATAAGTACACTTTGGCATCGGAGGTATGGCCATGTAAATCTGTGATATCTTTCTTTTTGACTAAGAAAAAATTGGTTGATGGCCTTCTAGAGATTTCAGATCAGGGATACAATGTGCGTGAAGCATGTCTTGCAGTGAAATAACATAGAATGTCATTTAATGAAGCACCGGGTTAGTGAGCCAAACTAGTTCTTGAATTGATTTATGCAGATATTTGTGGGCCAATGAAGACATTATCAATCTTCGGGGCAAGGTATTTTTTGTTGCTTGCAGATGACTTTTCTAGAAAGATGTGGGTGTACTTCCTAAAACAAAGAAATGATGTTTTTCATGAATTCAAAATTTTAAAGCTATGGTTGAGAAGCAATCGGGAGAAGTAGCAAATTTCTTAGGAGCGATAATGGTGGTGAGATTTTTTCTAGTAGTTTCACTAATTTTTGTAATCAAGAGGTATGCAGAGACAATTTACCACACTTTATACTTTGCAGTGAAATGGGTTTGTAGAGATGAAATCAAACTATTATGGAAATGGCAAGGTGCATGTTAGAGAACAAATCTGTTCCGAACAAATATTGGGCAGAGGCAGTACACAACATTCTATATTTTCTCAATAGCTCTCCTATGAAGGCAGTGAAAACCATGACTTCAAAAGAGGTTTGGTTTGGGAAAAGCCTCGCGTAAGTCATCTTAAAGTTTTTTGTTTAGTTTATTCTGCATGGGTTCCTGATGAGAAGCATAGCAAACTGGATTCAAAATGCAAGAAATTGATGTTTACAGGGTATAGTGATCATGATATAGCTTATAGATTGGTTGATATTGATGCTGACAAAGGTATTTTCAACCAAGATGTTGTGATTGATGAAAATGCAAGTTTGTTTCCCTCTAAATCAGACCATAAATGAGGTTCAAAATTTAATGCAGAGGGATGTGATATTGCTGAGCAATCAGCTGTTATTAATAGGGCAGCTAAGCATGAGGCAGGACAAACCTCTAGGAGTGAAATCCACGAAGATTTCAGGCATATTGCTGCTAAAATCAGCCAAATCAGCAAGATATCAGGGTTGATTTGAAGAATCAAGGAGGCAAGAAACATCCAAAATGGTTTTATAAGACATTTGATGATGTCAGCTTGAATGAGATCCCTCAGTGGAGGGAGGAAGGAAAAGATCAATTAGTAAAGGAGGTAAGAAATCTGAACTAGCTAATTATGCTTTAATGGCTAACATTCAACATTCTTTTGAACCTCAAGGTTATGATGAAGCTAAAGGGTGACCAGAATGGGAGAGAGCCATGCAAGTAAAATATGATACCCTAATGAAAAAACAGAATTGGGTGTTGGAGGATTTGCCAGTTGATAAAAAACCTATTGGTTGTAAATGGGTGTATAGTGTCAAGTATAAGGCAGATGGGACACGCGACAAGCATAAAGCAAGCCTGGTTGGAAAGGGCTTTGATCAACAGGAAGGGAGAGATTATGATTGACCCCAATGGCCAAGTTGGTCACAATCAGGTTAGTTGAGTTCTTGCTGCACAATTTTGCTGGAATATTTATAAGATAAATGTGAAAACTAAAAGTGCCTTCCTCAATGGACACTTTGAGGAACAAGTTTATATGTGCCAACCTCAGGGGTTTCAGGATCCCAGAAAGGAACACTCAGTATGCAGGTTGGTTAAGGTTCTCAATGGTCTCAACCAGGGTCCTAGACTTGGGTACATCAAAATTGACAGCCATATGAGAGATATTTGATTCAAAAGAAGCTTTTTTTATTTCGACTTCTACATCAAAAGCAAGGATGGTGATGTGGTGATTTTGGTGAGGTGTGAGGTCAGAGAAATTACAAAGTTAAAATCTGAATAACGTTCTGCTTTTGACATGGCAAACTTAAGCCTCCTACATTATTGTTTAGGTATAGAAGTTTGGCAGACTGATGAACGTGGTTTTGTTTCACAAACTAAATATGCAAAACCTGTTAGACAGGTTCAGAATGGCTGATTGTAAAAGTTTCATCGATACCTATGGAAAAAGGGATGAAACATTCAGCTAATAAGTCTCAAAATCAGCAAATGAGTTAGTTTATAGGCAACTAACGGGGAGCTTGATTTATCTCATAACCACTTGGCCTAAACTCAAAATCAGCAAATGAGTCATTTTATAGGCAACTAGTGGGGAGCTTGATTTATCTTACAACCACTAGGCCTGAACTTAGTTATGCAGTCAACTATATATCCAGGATTATGACAAATACCAAGGCATAACATTAGAGAGAAACAAAAAGGGTTTTGAGATATATGTTAAAGGTACAATAGATTTTGGAATATTATATGGAAAAAATGAAAAATTTCAGTAGGTTGGCTATTCAGATTCTGATTGGACAGTAGTAAAAGAGGCATGTGAGGGGGTTTGGCTTAGGAGAGTACTGGCAGATTTAATGATTGAACAACATGGGCCAGTAGTGTTTTTTTGCAGTGTTAAATGGGGATGCGTCCCCCACATTTCCCACGCTCCAGGGGTGGGGAGGGGGGTCTCTCCGCGGAAACATTTCCCCCAGTGTGGGGGATGCGTTCCCCCAAAAGGGGGGAGCTTGGCACCGCCCCCCCTAGATTTTTTTTCCAACAACCCTTTAAAATAGAACAAAGATATGGGATAGAGCTTTGAGGAGTTTGTGACCTTGGTAATTAATGGTAATATTAAATTCTTAAAGTTGACATTCTCCTTTATCTGAACTTTTCAAAAGTTGACATTCTCCTTTATCTTACCTTTTCAAATGTTGGCATTCTCCTTTATCTTACCTCATTCTTTTTTATCTTACCTTTTCTATCCTTTTACTTAAATTTTTAACATTACCATTAATTGTTTCAGGATGTTTGAGAGTGGTTCCAACATTATCGGACTTCATATGGAGAAACTAGATTGGCAGGATTATAGTGTTTCCACTGGATTGCACAAAGATGAATTTGCATGGGATGAATTGTTGTTGTTGGGATTTTATCATTATTATTTTATTTTTATAATTTTAGAGATAGGGACCTTTATGCTAGGGACCCTGACGTCCCCCTGTCCCCCCTAAATCTCCCTTAAATTTGGGGGTGCTCCCACACATCCCCCATGTGCGTCTCGCTGCTCCCGCACTCCCCCATTCCGGAAACTTGGTGGAACATTGCTTTTTGTGATAATCAAGGTGTTATAAAATTAGCAAAAAATCCAATATTTCACGATCACACCAAAGATATTGACGTACATTGTAATTTCATTGGGAAACTTGTAGAAGATGAATAAGTTGACAAGCTTGGTGTATTTTCCAGCATGACCATTAAGGGGGAATGTTGGTGTAATTATTAATTAATGGTCATTTAGTACACTGTTTTTAGGTTAACTTAATGATGGTACATTAAGTTATTAATAAAGTACTTTGGTAATAATTGAAAAAACAAGAAAGAAGTTACCTAACCTCTCTCTCATCTCTCACGTATGTAAAAAATAAATTGAAGCATGAAATAATATATGAAGTATATCTTTTCTCTCTCCTTTTTCTGTCCATTTCTTCTTTGTATGTAATCCTCATAAAGCTGCCACACAAAACTATGAAACCACTGACATTGTTGGATTTATTGACAGCATTTCACATTGGCATTTTGTGGTGTCTTCTGCTACATTCCTTGTAAAATCATTAGCTATCATGAACAACAGCATTTCAATAGTGCCCTCTGATTTGTAGAAAGGGACCATAGGATGGTAAGGGACCTTCATCCATGCTTTAGTGAGTTCAGTGCTCCTCATGAACTGTAAAGCCACTGTGGCTATTTTCATTTTTTGTATTTGTTGTGCTTATTTTGATTATTTGGAGTTATTGTTCATATTCATTATTTAATCCTTGTAGAGCATAAAATTCTTCACGCATGGAATCTGGTCTAAGTTGATAAAACATTCTTCAAACACGCTCAGAGACAAAACATAGCTGGACCACTAGTGACTAATGTAAGCAAAGGACGCATGATACAACTTTTTAATGTATAAGTTAAGCTTTCTGTCATCCATAAAATTTCAGCATATTCACCACCTTATAGAGAGCTTGGCTCACTTGGCTCCATCTACTAAGTTGGAGAGTTGCTCCAGCTCTTTAGTTTTTTTGGGAATAAAGGAGCAGAACCCTGCAAATTCTGAAGGTAAAACCTTGCTCATAAAGCTCCCGAAGGATGTTGCATTTCTATCGAGTCTTTAGCATCACAGTCTATAATAGTGGTTGAAAGATGGCTTAGCATGAAGTGTGATCAGATTTCACCTGGGCATCTCTGATGGTACAAAGCATTTTAGGATCAGTGTTATAAGTCAGAAAAATAGTGCAATGTGGTCTTAGCCCTTTGGTTAAATAAAGTATCTTTTTTGTTTATTATTATTTAAATTAAGTGTTATTATTGAACCTGTCATGATTTATTACATTTCAGTGAGAATAACTAAGCATTTACCTACCGCAACTGACTTTTGTAAATGTCCATTTGACTGTTAAAAAGTAGTTTGTTTTAATTTTGCAGAAATTCTCCTAATTGCAGATTAGTTGATTTCATGGACCCAATTCCACAATGTTGATTTGTCTGCATCACCAAGACAAGAAGAGTACCAATCCTGTTTGTTGTGATCACTTTGATGATATACTTAGTTCAAATTGACTACTGTTGGTGGCATGCATGTTTGTGGATATTTCCTAGAAATGTTAGCAAACAAAATTTTCCCACAACTGGCTATTGTTTTGAAGGTTGAAATACTTTTGACCTTCACCCATTGGAAGTTGTGATAATCCTATAGCCTTATTGCTCTCTTGCAGGCTTGCGTGATAAAGCCAACTGGGAAATGGCTTAGCAATCTTCCATGCCCAGTTGGTCAAGTACCTGGATCACCTCATGTTCCAATAGAAACTGCTTGTTTGGGAACATCTGCAGGGGAATTAAATGGAAATGTTGCAAATCCCCCTACAAAGGTAGATGACTCAGGTTTGTCATCAACTTCAGTAAAGCTTGGAAAAGACACTATTAGCCCTGATGGTGATCGCACTGTCTCCTCATTGTTCAAGGGGGATCCTGGACGAAGCACAACCAAGCTCGACAATGAAGCATTGGCCCAAGCCCGAGGCAATGCAATGTTACGATACAAGGAAAAGAAAAAGACAAGAAGGTAATGCTTTTGAGTGTCCTCTAAATTGTCTTGGATGTAATTGTTTTATATATAATGGAGCTTTTCCTTCATAATTTATCTCTTTATAAGTCCAAGTAATAAAGGAGAGGTTATGCACACAGATATGAGAAGCACATTCGTTATGAATCTCGCAAGGCTCGAGCCGATGTAAGGAAGCGTGTGAAGGGTCGCTTCGTAAAGGCAGACAAAGAATGTGATCAAGATGCCCTTGGAAGTAGCAATTAAAGATTTACCTCTGTAGTGGGAAAATGTTCAACCTGCAAATTAGTTTGAATGTTTTCAAATTTGAATTGCCTTTAACATCAAGGGAAATGTTCTTTGAAAACAACATACCTTGTTTTGTTTGGCAGAATGTGTGCAAAATGCCAAACAGGAAATGATGCTGTGAAGGCCAGTAATCTGAACTGTGGTCCATGATTGCTGGCCAGGGCAGAGTTTGATGTAACCAATCTAGGCCATCCATTTCATCACTCAGGGTCATCTGTTATCTTTGTATTGTAATAAGTCCTCAATATAACTTTCCTGATTGAATGAAGGTGTGACATTTTGGTTTTTTCTTGCAGTTCATTGCATTCTTCCTGTCTTTCTGAAGATATCGAAACCAAAGTGTAAACATATGACATATTTGAGGTCACCAGCCCCACGTGAAGGGATTGGGAATGATATTACAGTACATTCCCATATTTTTGTGGGGCAAATAGTTCTTGTATGTTCTTAATTTGATGCAGTGAATTTATATATCATTTGTGTAGTTTTAAAGTGTGAAGATGGTCCATCTTCGAGCCCTAATGTTCAATGTATATTGCATGGTTGATTAACAATGTTATTTTGGGGTAGTTTTTCTTTGACAAGGCCAAAATATTATGGGTTTAGTACTAGCTTGAAGATATGAGAAACAAAAATAAGGAAGTTCTACATTTCAAGCAGGAAGGATATGATGAGTTCTCTTGTACACGGCATGAGTGCAATAACTTGCAACTACCAAAGTAGGGGTGTAAATTTGCTTAAAGAACTCTTTATACAAGTTGTAGGCAACAGATTTTCCTCAATGAATTCAAATTTGCTAGTTTGCATACACATAAGCCCACGTACTGAAGAGGTGATGACTATTGATAAGGCTAGCATGCAGAAGTTTGTCTAAAGTCTAGGATGCAAAAATCTATAAAATTATTTCATTGACAGCTACATTGGTGATGCATTTTCTGCTCGAGAATTTGTTTTGTTTGGAAATACACATTTAAAATTAGTATTGTGTTGTGTAATAGTTTTGACAGGGCTTTTGTCTACATGATTTGGCACATCATCAAATGGAATAAAAATGGAACAAGAATCTTGGATGTGGATAGAGCAGAGTATGGCCATCTTCTAAAATTTGTGCTTGTTTTATTGTTAGTATGCTTCTATGTGGTGCATGGAATTGATGTGAATTGTGAAGGAAATTTACTTGAACTAGTCTTCTTGCAAGTTTATTTGGATTTGGTGCATGGAATTCAAGAAAGCATATAAGTTGATTTTGTCTGTTGTTTTAGGTTATCTGGAACAACAATTGGAGTTTGCACATTTGCATATGTGAGGTTTGAGGTATGACTAAAAATGAGTTTTTCTTGTATTGTTAGTTACTCATTTAGAAACGGTACATGGGATGTATTGGTAAAATTGCATATTTTAGAATTCATTTTCTTCATTCATGGTTATAATAGTCTCCACTGTTATCACCCAATCTAGCACTTGTACCAAGCTTTCACAAGTGTAACATATGGAAGTAATTGCCACTATCACCTAAGAAATCACTTCTCTCATTTTAGTGAATGATTGAGATCCAACACAAGGGAGGCTTCCCTAGCAACCTCAAAGGATCCTATAGCAAGTCAAAGCAAATCTACGGCCCTTTATCTTGGTTATCTATTACCACCTAACTAGATCAAGGTTCAAGGCAATGTTGAAGTGGTAAAACAAAGTGATTGTGTGAGGGGTGTTTCTAAGGCCATAAAATATATCTATCACCATAAATGATTCAAGTAAATGCCCCAAAACACTAGCTATCAAAGAAAAAGTAACAGCTGTAATAAAACTCGAATAAAGAGATGATTCACATAACAAGTTAATGACAACAACGTAACAGTCCTAAAACAAGTAAAGATGCAATTGAAGAGATGTTAAACACAAACTTAAAGACTAACAAACTAATAACCAATGATTGTTGAAGGGAAATATCATGAAAACTAAGTTAAATCAATGCAAGATATCAAGCCTTGATGGCTGAAAACGACAACTATGCAATAAATGACGTTAGAGATGATTCTAGGTAAAGAATGCAAGATGTTAAGCTAGGAATGGTAAGGAAATGAAGATGCAATGCAATTAAACATAAAACTAACATAAGACGTCAAGGAGAGGGGGAGGTTAGGGTTTAATTTACTCGTAATGGAGAAAATAAAGTGTCGTTTAGCTTCCTTGGGCATATGGAGTCTAACATTCAACTTCTATGGAGAACAACAATTAGGAGAAGACCTAAAAATTGAACCCCAGGGTAGTCCACTACAAACCCTAGGTATCTATCTTCTAGAAGAGCAACTTAGGGTAGTCCACTACAAACCCTAAGAGGTCGTCCTATGTCTTCTAGGAACCTTTTGGAAGGGATCTAAAAGGATCTTGGTTAAATCCCTAGAGTAGTCCACTACAAACCCTACTGTTTTAATCTATAAGAGCAAAAATTAAGGTAGTCCACTACAAACCCTGGAAAAACCCTTATGTTCTTCAACAAGCTTTAAATGAATGATAACATGGAAGATAGACCACTACAAATCTTCCTTAGGGTTTCAAAGCAAAATTTATCCAAGAGAAATAAGATAACATGCAAAATCACCACTTTGATAAAGCATTTACTTAATACATCAAGAATAAATCATCCATGACGTGAGAAGAACACTTACTAGTCAAATTGTTTGGCATGAAATAAACCCTAAACATGAAATTGTCCATAAAACACTTGCAAAACATCTACTAGATCAGTCTCCAAAAAGTGTGCACAAGTACTCCATGATGAGAAAGAAGGATAAGAGACCAGTGTAGAAGCGATTCTCCACAAGACGAGTTATGATTTACAAATGAGGAAGCATTAGCCTATATATATGAGAAAACCCTTGTGCTTTACATCTCTAAAAGCCCCTAAACAACATCAAATCCATGATACAAGGTGGATAGGTCTAGGTTGACCCCCAAAAATGCCTCCACAATAATGATACAATGCCAAAGTATGAAAACGTCCTCGAAAGAAGCCACACGTGCAAGTGTAGAATGCAAAAAAAGGGTGATGTCACCTCCAAGAGTTGCATCTCCCAAAGGGTGCGACATATCATCAAAATCATGCCTCATCAAAAGGTCATGTCTCCTCACCAATAAGTGCCAACTCGTCATCGAAAGGATACCAACTCATGCTAGATTGGCTCAAGTAATCAACTCAAGTGGGACATCATCTCCAAATGTGCAACATCTAAGGGCTAGGGTGTGACATCACAAGGGAAAAAGCTCCACAACCTCTCCAAAGAGGTGTGCTATCATCATCAATGGTTATGTCACCAATCCCAAGCTCAAATCCTCAAAGGGCACAATGTCCATGGTGAGGGGCTTCCTACCCCCTGAGTAGCACATCAATCCATATCTGCAACATCCAAGCTCATCACTGCAACGCCAAAAGTCCAAGAGGTGTGGGAAGGTGTCCCAAGGTGGGCCAAGTCATTAAGGAACCCAATGCTCAACATTAAGGGCTTAATGTCCTATTTATAGTGCACACCGTCCTGGGTACAAACATGAAAACGTCATCCAAAGGACCATGTCAAGGGTGCATCATCATCAAACTGTTGAAATATTGTAACTGCAAAGAGTATTCTATTTATTATGGATTCATTATTCATTAGATCAATCCCCTTTTGTGGATTGATCATGTCGGGCATTGTAATTGACCAAATCCCCTTTTGCGGATTGGTCAAACCCTAAATATATTATGCAAATTGAGAAGTCACCCCCCACTTTAGCACTAAACCATCTGCCTCAAATTTCTTGTTACCAGTTTTATGCCTATCAAACCATCATTTTATTATCTATTGGTGTGTTGCAAATTTTTTTCTTGCCTTTTCCCTTTGTTCTTCCACTATTAATAAAGTATCAATTCTATTTTGTAGAACATAAGAAGATTTTCCACTTGATACCTGAGATAACTGGAGAGATGGCAAGTAAATATTGGTCGGAAGAATCACCTCTTGGCCATATACCAAGTAATATAGGGAAGTACCTAGGGCTTATTTAGGGGTAACTATGTTAGCCCAAAGAGCATTAGACAATGCATTGTACCAATTCCTATGATTCTTTGTTACATGTTTTTTAGAATTTGAATCAAATTCTTGTTGTTTGACTCTGCTACATTGTTTCTTTGTGGGTAATAATTAGCAGAATATCTCAAGATGATCCCTTTATCCAATGCAAACTCATACAACAATTTGGAAGAAAAATAAGCAACATTATAAAAAAATAACACAAGGAACCCCAAACATTGTGATCAAGTGTTGTTCTAAAAAGTGAATTACTACCCTCTCGCTGACTTGTGTTAATGGGACAACCTTAGATCAATGAGTGAAATAATTTGTAGCAATGAGAATATATTTGTGTTGTTTGGATGAATGAGGATGATTGTTGGTCAAACCTATGGAATTACACAAAATACATATTAGAGTACTACAAACCAAAATTTTAGACTCGGGAGAGTTGAAATTTTAGAGATACATCAAGAGAAAGGTCAACCAACAAGACAATCTCCAAATCAAGGTTTTAGAGGTACGTAACTTACAATTAACATAAATTCGATTGGAAGATCTATTTTGTGTGATTCAAAAAGTGTGGTAAATAGAATAACTATAGATAAATATTATTGTTATCCCACATGGAAAAGGGTTTTGCAAAAAATTCTACACATTAAAGGTCTAGAGAGCTTAGCCATGAATCATAAAGAAAGTGAAGAGATATAGAACTAATTATATCCAAATTGGAGAATCAATTTAACGAATTGGGTGATAGGTCAATGAAAAAAAATGATTTGATAAACACACAAAGACAAATGGAACAAAAGATGAAAAATATGGAACAAAATATAGATCAAAAGATGAAAATATTATAAAATTACATGTCAGCCATGCCCTTACATACCCTATATGAGGTTCCCTAAAGGTTATATTGGGATGCAAGGAAATCTTGAAAATGAGGATAAAAAAATTGTTTAAGCCTAGTCACATTAGGGGAATATTTTAACAAATGTGGAGAACATGAGGATTGAGTCCTAGAATCATGATTATTGATTGCTCCAAGATTTGCATCATTGGGGGTTCAACTCAACACCAAGGAATTATTTAATTCCCAAGTGTTAGGATCCTAGCCTAACCACCTTACTTAGATACATTATTAATGTTTGAGACCACCTTCCTTGTATAAGGCCAATTAAATAGTTGGTTAATAGACATTCATTGTAAAAAGGGTCCTCTTTATGAATAAGTGGGCCCATAGGTATTAAGATTCTATTTGGATAGATATGTATTGAGTAGATGGTTATGTAATGTTTTGTCAAGAGTTTTTATTGTAATTGGAGCTTTTCTCTAGGAGGTTTCCCCCTTGAAGAGGCAAGTGAACACAACTCTCGAGTTTTTATTACCAGGAGATATTTCTCAAGGTTTGTCTATTTTCTCTTATGTTCTTTAGCTTTTCTCTACATTTTATGTGATTTTTCTGAATTTTTGGGGTCAAGTAAATTACAAGTGGTTTCAAAGATCTTTCTTGGGAATGAAGTAGGAGAATTTTAGGGGCACAAAGTGGATAGTTTTTTCTTTGCTTATTTTTTATGGAAAAAAAGGAAGACATAATTCAGGTCAATTTCTGAAATTTTATGTCCATAATTTGAAGAAAGTAGTTGTATATCTAAATTCATCTCATAAAATACCAAAGATAAAAAAAAAAATCATCCAAAACGGAGTCTAAGAAGTAGAGATATTGTTGATTTAAAATCAACTTTTTTTAGGGGTTTTTCGGTGATGACAA
>ML787161.1:240109-251660 GCA_009831015.1 Picea engelmannii
TTTCTTATTGTAGATTGCCAATACAATGTCAAGAGATAACTCAAACCAATACAGAAAGTCCTCTCCAAAAGATGTGCCACTCTTCTCTCTTTCTCTAACTGGTAAATTGAAACTTGCCTCTCAGAATGAGCAAGTGAGTTGTGTATCAAAGTGAGGCGCTGGCCTCTCTATATATACAAGTATGGCACGTGTGAAGTGTCTTTATTGGCAGGGCTAAATTCTCACTTTGGGTGGGTAAACCCACCTTTATTTTATTTCTGGGTATCAATAATAACTGTTGGGGATGACTTCTTATTCTGCTTATTACAATTGTCTGTTGACCAATCCACAAAAGGGGATTTCGTCCTAATACAATAACCGACATGATCAATCCACAATGGGGATTGATCCCATGAATAATATATCAATAATAATAAGAATACTCTCTGCAGTTACATTATTTCAACAAAAATTGTGGTCGAGGAAGAATACATGCATGAAATACAAGTGGAATCACATTGTTGAAAACCCTAGTAACCCTTGTTGGTACCCCTTCAAGTAGTATCACATCAAACAGTACCTATCGATGGAATCTCACTTCCATGTATCCTCAAGTATATAGGAATTCCCCTAGGTATACCTGAAACTAGATCTAAATAAGCTAATCAATCACCTTGTTGTTATAGTACATTGAGAACAACACTCAGGGAGATCACTCTCTAGTACCTAGGTAGTCAAATAATATGGATAAGGGCATAGTTGAGCCTCCTCGGATAAGGCCTTGAGATATTGGGAAGAGTAATACTATTAGACCCCACATGTATATCAAAGAGCTATAGCACCTTACACTCCCTTGTCCTCGGGACCTAGTAACCTTTTTCAAAGAGCTCACCCATGAAGGATACTGATAAACCACCTAATACTTCCTCAGACAACATGGTCACTTACTCTACTATAGGAAGGTTGGACTTTCTGGAAGGTTGACTTAAGCAACTTCAGGAGAACATAAATGGGTTAGATGAGAAGTTGGAGAAACAAAGCTAGTAGAACCTAGCCAACTTCGAAAAGATGTTGACTGAGAAGTTGTCTGGTATACTAGCTCAAGTCATACCAAAAGAACACCATTGGAATGTGTAGCACATTAAGCCACACCAAGAAGAAACTTCTAACTTAGGACTATTTATCCATACACAATCCTCTTCGAGTCTGCACTGTTGATATTATGGTAGCTACGGGAGGTATTAACCTCCACTTGTAACCTTAGACGAGACTAGAACATTCCAAGAAGCAAGAAGAAACCCTAAAGCATTGGACATAACCCTAGAAGACAAGTCGACTAAAGGAAATATTTAATATTGAGTTTTTAGCCTCTAGAATGAGAAGTTGGCCCAGACAACTAAGGAGGAGCAATATAAATACAGGACACCAGAGCTCATTTGGAAGACACATCTCGCAACTGCAGAAATTCAGTAGTGCACACTGCATAAATTTAGTGCGCAAGTCTGGAGGGTAGCTGCAAATGCAATTACTGCAAACCTATGATTTTGGTCTTTCTGGGTTGGACTTTCTAATCAGTCTTGGTTATCTTTGCTTGGTGCATTAACCTTGGTCGACTATTGATTTGCTACAAGAATTCTTCTCTGTCAAGGTTAAGGTGCTCGAGGGTGGCATTTGTGCCTATGGTTGGGTGACAATATTTCTATATTGTCTATGGTTAAACGAGCACACCCACTTTTCTAACAGGTTATGGGCCCACGCCTCCTTCATTCATTCTAACCACTGGAAGGAAGTTAAGCCATAATATTATCAGGCTCATTGAAGAACGATCACTAAGGTTTCTAGTAGGTGCAGTCACTGAAGCATTATCGCTAGGGTTACTAGCAGGTGCAGTTGCAAAACCCTAAAACCCTCTTGCCTTGAACCTTATGATGGAATACCTTACTCAAGGAGAGGATATTCTAGTATGCCTTAGTCCAACACACCTATCAGCACTCTCAGAAGGAAAAAACATCAAAATGGAGATTTTAGGTCAAAGTCAATGTTTGATCAGTCAAAGTCAAAGTTTGACCAGCTATGAGTCAACAAAAATCATGAATGAAAATATGGATCATCTACACTATTCATCTCTTACAGGAACTCTTGAAGATGACATGTGGATAATTGACAGTGGAGCTTCTAGGAATATGACAGGAGACCAGGCCAGACTCTCCAGTCTAAATGAAAAGAAGACATCCTACAATGTAGAACTTGGAGATAAGAACACCTATCCAATCGAAGGAATTGGTCAAGCCTCCATCGAATTGAAAACAAGTAACAATGTTCATTTGAGCAATGTCTTATATGTACCTGGTTTATAAAAGAATCTTGTATCGATATCTTTCCTAGAAGACAAAGGAAATAAAATAGCCTGTGTAGATGGTGAAGTGTTGTCTTGGTCTAGAGACTCCATCATAGAGAATGTTAGAGTTATCGGAACTCGTGAAGGAATACTATACAGACTATTAGAGCGTAATGATGAAGCTCTTATACATGATGAAGTCAATCCCAATGAACTTTGGCACATAAGGTATGCTCATATTCACTAACAAGCATTACCTTTCCTCAAAAATATGGTTGAAGGAATACTAGAACTACAATCTACACATGAAGGGATTTGCAAAGGATGTGTTGTTGGTAAAAATGTTAAGCCATTCTCAAGCAACAATAATAGATCTAAGGAAATCCTAGATCTAATACATTCAGATGTTTGCGGTCCAATACTAGTCAAATCTCTAGGAGGTTCCCTTTATTAGGTAATCTTCATAGACGATTACTCAAGAAAGACTTGGTTGTATCTCCTAAAGACAAAGGATGAAGTTTTCAACAAGTTTCAAGAATTCAAAGCAGAAATAGAAAACCTCACAAGCAAGAAAATCAAGATTTTGAGAATAGATAATGGAGGAGAATACACATCTAAGGAATTTGTTTCCTTTTTCAAATCAACAGGGATTAGGAGGGAGCTAATTGTTCCTCATAATCCTCAACAAAATGGTGTAGTAGAAAGGAAGAATAGAGCCATTGAGGAAATCATGAAGGCACTAATGAATGATCAAGGTTTGTCCATGTATTTATGGGGAGAAACAACCATGACAACAATATATGTTCAGAACAGAAGTTCCCACCGCATATTGAAGGATATGACTCTAGAAGAAGCCTTCTCAGGAAAGAAACCCAATGTGGAACACTTAATAATATTTGGGTGCCCTGTTTACATTCATATCCCCAAGGATAAAAGAAAGAAACTAGAACCCTCAGGAAAGAAGGGCATACTTGTTGGATACAATGAATCATCCAAAACCTACAAAATCTATATCCAAGAACAACATAAAGTTGAAGTCAGCAGAGACGTGACCTTCAATGAGAAGATGGCTTTCAAGAAATCTATAGAAGAATCCATAGAAGAAGAAGAATATGAAGAGCTTAAAGAAGAAATCACCCATCCTCTAGAAAGTTAAAATGAAGAACTAGAACAACTTGATCATTTGTTGCAACCATGTGAACCTATTGAACTATTCATTGTACCAAAAACTAGAAAACATCTAGCCTAGCTTGAAGCTACTCTACAAGAAGCAGAAAGACTCAAAGCCCCAAGTGGCACCTTCAAAGAAAGAAAAAATCCCAAAAGATTCTTTAGCTATGCAGCATGTACAAACAAGATTATAAATGAAGAACCCACCACATTTGAAGAAACATCTCAAAATAAACAATGGAAAGAAGCCATGACAGAAGAAGACCAGTCTATCATGAAAAATGATGTATGGTAAATCGTGCCTAGACCCAAAGAAAAATCAGTGGTAACTTCAAAATGGGTCTATAAGATCAAACATGCAGCAGAAAGAAGCATGGACAAATACAAGGCAAGGTTCGTAGCTAGAGGGTTCTCTCAGAAGGAGGGAGAATATTATGACGAAACCTTTGCTCATGTTTCCCGATATATTTCTATTAGAGCCATTGTATCTCTTGTTGCCTCCATGGGATGGAGTCTACATCAGATGGATGTAAAGACAACTTTTCTCAATGGAGCAATTGAAGAAGAAGTATACATTGAACAACCTCAAGGATTTGAAGTACATTCCAAAGATACTCATGTTTGCAGATTAAATAAATCCATGTATGGACTCAAACAAGCTCCAAGAGCTTGGTATGCCAGAATAGACAGCTACTTAATAAGACTTGGTTTCTCTAAGAGTCATGCAAATCCAAATCTCTACTACAAAGTTGTGAACAATGCACCTGTGATTCTACTATTATATGTCAATGAATTATTCTCGACAAGTGCAGAGTCTCTCATCACCCATTGTAAGAAGGAAATAACTTCTGAGTTCAATATGAAAGACCTTGGTCTCATGCATTATTACTTGGGACTAGAAGTATGGCAGAAGCATGGTGAAGTCTTCCTTGGACAAGGAAAGTGTGCAGTAATGATTCTTCAGAAATTTGAAATGATGGATTGCAAATCCATGGCCACTCCTATGACCACAGATATAAGAAAATTAAAAGAGTCAGATTTTGATCTAGTAGACCTGTCCATATATCGACAATTGATTGGGTCGTTGATGTATCTAGTAAATACTCGACCAGATATTTGCTTTGTCGTAAACACCTTAAGCCAGTTCCAGGTAGAACCCAGACATGAGCATTGGATAGATGCAAAGCATGTTCTAAGATATATTCGTGGGACGTTAAACTATGGTTTAAGATATACTTCATCCAGTGATATACAACTTCATGGATTCACAGATTCAGATTGGACGGGGAGTGCAGAAGACAGAAGAAGTACTTTAGGGATGTGTTTCAGCTTGGGCTCTGCTATGATATCATGGGCCAACATGAAACATAAGTTTGTTGCACTCAGTGCAGCAAAAGAAGAATATATCGCATCATGTGAGGCATGTACCGAAGTAGTATAGTTGAGGAAGCTAATTTATGGATTATTTGATCAGGTACCAGATTCGACCGTAATATACTGTGACAATCAAAGTTGTATAAGGATATCCGAACACCCAATGTTTCAAGACCGGTCGAAACATATTTAGATCAAATAATACTTTATTCGTGATAAATTTCAGGAAGGAGAAGTGAAACTCCAATATATCACCACATATGAGCAGGTAGCAGACATTTTGATAAATCCTTTGTCCAAAATAAAGTTTGCATACTTAAGGGACAAGATGGGTCTCGTGGAGATAACTCCCTTAGCTGAAAGGGAAGAGATGGATCCCCAGGTTGRAGGGAGCACTGATATATTTTATTGATTCATGGGMAATTCCTTTCCATTTCGGAAAGTGGTTTGAGATCTCTGACAGACATACATTTTCCAGTTCGTAAAATGGTCCAGATCGAACAGTCATTTTCGTAATGAAAATGGTCTGATAGATTGTTGATGTACCATAGACAATGATTCCCCTTGTGGCCAGTGTGGGGGAATGGTCTAGGACAATCATTCTTCTTGGCAGTCACTCTAAGTAGTGGTCAAGTAGAATGGTCTGCCTCGTCGAGCAATCATTCTTTCAAAGTTCACATTTGTGAGCAGTTTCGAAGAATGGTTTGTTTTGGAGGTTCGTGCAGGACAATCATTTCCTTAGGAAATGGTTCAGACAGTCATTCCCTAGGAAAGACTCATTCTCTCCAGAATGCACTATGATTAGTGTTGAAAGAATGGTCCAGGTTCAACAATCAGGGATAGGCATTCCATAGGGAAGACTCATTCTCTCCAGGTTTCACTATGATTAGTGTCGAAGGAATGACCCAGTTAGGTGAATGGTACATGCTCATAAATCAAGGACAATTATTCTTCTATGCTTAATAAGAATAGTCCAGATAGCCCATGGATGATGTTTTACCTTCTGAGGGAAGATGCTCCTCCAGCTATCACAGATATGAGTGGAAGAATGGCCCAGGTGACTCAGTTTGTATCATAATATTATTTATGCAGATTGATATCAGTTGATATGATTATTATAGAGAAGGGAGATTATCCAGTTGGATAGTAATGATGATGCTACCAGTTGAATGGTTTGTTTGTGCTCAAGACCATTGACTTTTATACCTCCCTATCTAGGAGGGAGTGTTGATATTATGGTAGCTACGTGAGGTATTAACCTCCACTTGTAACCTTTGACGAGACTAGAACATTCCAAGAAGAAAGAAGAAACCCTAAAGCATTGGACATAACCCTAAAAGACAAGTCAGCTAAAGGAAATATTTAATATTGAGTTTTTAGCCTCCAGAATGAGAAGTCGGCCCAGACAGCTAAGGAGGAGAAGTATAAATACAGGATGCCATAGCTCATTTGGAAGACACAACTCGCAACTGCAGAAATTCAGCAATGCGCACTGCAGAAATTTAGTGCGCAAGTCTAGACGGTAGTTGCAGCTGCAGTTACTACAAACCTGTGATTTCAGTCTTTCTAGGATGGAATTTCTTATCGGTCTTTGTTATCTTTGCTTGGTGCATTAGCCTTGTTTGGCTATTGATTTTCTACCAAAATTCTTCTCTATCAAGGTTAAATTGCTCAGGGGTGGCATTTGTGGCTATGGTTGGGTGACAATATTGTTATATTCTCTATGGTTAAATGAGCACACCTATTTTTCTAACATGCACAACAATAAACCAATGGATAATAACATATGACATCATTCTCCTTAGGTGGATCTAAACAAGTTTGATAGTTCTTACCCATCAGGATGGGTCACCTAGAAAACTCGTAAACTCCAATAAAAAATGTGTATTTTGCGCACATTTATATTTTTTTGGTGCATTTTAAAGGCATACATGTGTTTTCGATGGGAAACTAGTGTATGTATGCTTGTTGATAGTTCAAAAGTGGCATATGGATTGCCAAAAGGTGTTTTTTGAAGAGATTCAAGAGGAATTTTAATATGCAACTACAAGTGTATTAGGGATCAAGACCAACAGATGCTTCTTAAGCATATTAGGGTGGGAAAAGATGCTATAACAAATGTGTTAGGTCACAAGGGAATCTGATGTCTAAAATACATTACAAAATCCAGGAGGAAGTTGTGTAGTGGAACCAGGAAAATTTCACCATATAGTGGACCAGAACAGTACCCGCAGAAGAAATCAAGTATGAGATAACTCTCTTCTTGAGGTAGGCATACCCATGCTCAGGTATATAAAAGCATGGCCACCAAATCAGGTACACTATGGATCCATGAAGTATATATAAGCAGTGATCATGGCCATGAAAATGAATAAACAATGGATCCATATCAGAATAGGCCATATCCACGATCAGATGCATAGTGGATCTATGCCTCAATATAGAAGGAGGATAATTGGAATCAATGAAATGAATAAAAAGATCCTCCACAAGTACCAATATGATATGGGTTAGTGTTACGGTCTTACGCAACTCAGGAAGCAACATAAAAGAGCTGATGTTACTACAAACCCGAGGTCTTCAAAACAAACATGTGAAAGGTACAAGTCTTCACCATGTGAATAGATGATTTGATTTCGAACATGGGAGACAGTGTTTGATTATTGGTCATTGATGTATATTATTAAAAAATGTGAGACAATCCAGTGATAATGATAATGAGTGTCAAGGTACCTAGTACATTCTAACAAGTGTGGATAAATGAGATGACATCGAACACTTGTAGAATCTGTCAATCAGGGAACATTGATGTATTCCCATTGTCAATATAAAGGGATCCTGCCACTGATGACTGCAAGCCCCAAGTTATTGTAAAGACTCTAGATCATGATCCCATATCAATTGAGTTGAATTCGATGCAAAGAGATCCACTAGAAGGAGGGCATTAAGGAATTCCCCGTCATCTAAAACAAGCAAACAAAAGGAATATGATTTTGAAGGTCTTGGACGAAAATTTGAAGCACACACCACTAAGTATGTCTCTTGCATGCACCATATGGAATAGCGCATGGAAGAGACCCTCTGAGCAATGATCGATAATGAAAACCACTGACAAAGGCGAGGACATCCACCAATGATAAAAATGGAATCCAAAGTATTGCATGAATCCAAAAGCTTGATTAGAGGTCTTGACGTCGAACACTTGAGAAACCTTTCAATCAATGACCATTAATGAATGTTATCTGTTGAGCGCAAGGTAACCTATCAATGATGAAAATAGGCTCAGGGTTCTACTCTAGGTCAAACTCTCATAGCAATGTGTCGTAGTCAATAAGAGTTGACCTATTAGCAAGAAGTCAATGAAGACCTTCCATACTGGCACAAGTATTGGACAAAGATACTTGTTGATACTAAGAGTGACTTGACAACTAGGAAGGCCAACATGATAAGTCATAAATTCTAAGGAATGGTCGACCTAGGCTAAAACTTCCCTTGAACATAAGAATGACACAAAAGTGACTTGGGCAGCATCGACTCAAGAATGAACAATGAAATAAGTATGGGATGCATGAGTCATCGATAGAATCTCCATAGTGACTAGAAGAGTAATCAATATAAGGAGCAAAGACTCAATAAACAAGGTTCAGCTTCCTGAAGCCATACTAAAAACCCAATTTGTTGAGATAGAGACTCAAAATTATTTCCAATTATAAATAGAGAACTCAACTCTTTCCCTCCTCTCTTTTTATCATATTTGATTTTTTTGTCTTTTTTATAATATGAAAGCCTGAAAATGAATAAAATAATGCTAGAATATAGTGGAGGAAACGAGTTTCATTAGGCAAGAAAACTAGTTTTAAGTGCATGGAACATACCTATGCTTAATGCAAGGAATGTGTGCAAGATATGGACACTCATGGGGATGTTTCCTCCAAGGATAAGGGTGTCAAGTTACAAAGGAAATAGATGAAAGGGAAAGCAATGGAAGATAATACATAAGCAATGGGCTACAAAACAACAAGTTGAAGTCGACATTAGGGTCAAAAGTGCAAGCCGTAAAATGCAATGCAATAGTACAACTCTACAATGGGAGCCCCACCTGGGAAGGATAGAAAAAAATTCAGAAGAATATATGATGCTTCATCGTATAGTCATGGCAGGACTAAAATAGGGCTCTCGAGCCTATGGAGAACTTTAGCATGGGCACCAAATGACTAGCAAGGCAATAACTAGGGTACCCATGAAAGGTAGGCTCTACCACATAAAGTATGGCACTTTTAACAACGAGAAAGGCTTGTGTCACAATTCAATGTGTTTGACCCTATGGTAGAAATTAAAATGAAAATTTTAACGCAAAGTGCAAGGCAAAAGTCCCTATCCTATATGCCATATGTCAAAAACATTACCTACCAAAAGAGATTAAATGTGGACTATAGTGATGAGAAAAATACCAAGAAACACCTTAGTTCTTCATCACACCTGAAAAAAATATCAAAGGCTAACTCACAACCACTTGTTAGGTATTATTCCATTAGGAAAAAATGACAAAGAAGGCTTCAAACTATAGGAAAGTGGGTAAGAAAAAGGTTAATATTGTGACAAAACATGTTTTTACCATACCATTTGAATTTTTACCCAAGCTTCTACATTTGGTGGGAAAAATCCCTCATATTTCATTGAAATATTGTAGGACCATCAACCGTCAAAATCACAATCCATATGGACTAGGTAATGTCCCATCCCTTCCACATTAATTTCGTCCATTAATTTTGAATTTTTAGTCAAAAATTGACTTAGAAGAACCCTTTTAATAGTACAAATTGTGCATATGCGCTTTCCTCACTCACAAGGTGTATATAGAAATCCATATATGCACCTTTCCTTAAGAGAAGGTGCATATATACGCTCTTATCCTGAAGTAAAAGTGTGTATACATCTGTGAAGTTGTCAAAAAATATTCTAACTTCAAAATTTAACTTGTTAATGCATAATGGTGATTATTTGGAGGGAAAGAGAGCATTAGGAGATAGATATCCAAGTGGTGGATGACTAGGAGGTTATCAATGCACTCTGAAATTATGGTTTGTTGAAATTATTTCAAGTGCCTAACATGAGGGCACAAAAGAAACTCTTGCAAACTTTGGTTGGATACTAGAGTCTAGACCATGATGTATTCATGCTAGATGATCATCCTCTCAATATAAAGGTTGAGGATATATATTTCATTGCAGGTATCTCCCAGTGTGGAGAACTAGTTAATCTAAAGAGTTGAGGAGAAGGTGGAATGAAAATCGATGAGTACATGAAAACCTACTGCACTGTGGGAACTTAGAAAGTGGGTTCCCAGATACCGATCAAAAACATAGAGAACCTGAGTCTAAATTTTTTATTATTTACCATTTCTCAAGTGGCAAGTTTAGCATCATTACACTAGGCTTCACACCCACAGATGTTCTACGGGGTAGAATGAATGCATCCAACTATATTTGATTGGTGTATAATGTTTTTGTCCTCGATGAAAACACAATTGACATAATGAAAATTGGGGGAGATGAAGAACTTTGGGTACATGATCATCTTGTGCTCCCTCTTCAAGTGTGTTCCTGCTTTAAGTCCATGAGTATCATTGATCCCAATGCACTTCTAAGATCCTTGAATGCTCTGTTGAGTTGATTTGATGCAGAGATTAGGAGGCGAGCATGCCACCAACATATTTGAGGACAAGTTCTTTGCCTGGTGATCCTCGAAAATCATCGTGATTGATGATTATCACTATGCAGGGATGGACTATCGAAGAGATCTATACCTAGCACTACCTCCCAACACTGCCTGGGGCGACATAGGTAAGAACACTTGTACTTTTATGTTATTTAATTTTTATATGTTTTCCATTAATTACAACTCAAGAGATAACCAAAATGGGGACCAACCTATGAGAGATGATGATAAAGTCTTACAATCTGTGCAATGAACCCTGGAAGTTTTAACCCATGGGGTGTCAATGGAATAGATTGAAGACATTTCAGAGTGATTGCAACAATAGGTGTTAGGAGTACCACGAGCATGGGTTTGACTCTTCCAACGAGTAGAAAATCCATATTCTTCTACCATGAGACTCATGTGGAGCCAAGTCCTTGTTGATATTATGGTAGTTGTGGGAGGTATTTACCTCCACGTGTAAACCTAACGAGAATGGAATACTCCAGGAAGCAAGAGAAACCCTAATGAGTTGGCTAATAACCCTAGAAGACTTGTTGGCTCAAGAAGATAACTTATATTAGGTTATTAGCCTCCAATAGAAGAAGTCAGCCAGAATAAATAATATATATTGAACAAATAGATACCCAGAATGAGAAGTCGACCCAGGCAGTTAGCCAGAATTACTATAAATATAGGAGGTCAGTCTTCATTCTGGTAGGTAGTCTCAGAATTGTAGAGTAACACTTGTGCGCACTGTAGTGCCCAGTTTTGTGTGCAGGTTTGGAGGAGAGTTGTCAGTGCAGCTGCTGCAGCTAGCAGTTACATTTTGGCTTGGACTATCTCTTAGATAGGGTTTGGACTATCTGATCATCTCTTGTTGGTTCTCTATCCTTGGGGAAAGGTGCGCTACCCTTTGTTTGGTTATCTAGCCTAGAGTTTTCTTCTAGAGTGATTCTCTATCAAGGTTAAGGTGCTCGGAGGGTGGCTTCG
>ML787161.1:259045-274368 GCA_009831015.1 Picea engelmannii
CCTCTTACATTTATTATATCTAACTACCATAGTGGGTCTTATTTAATAATATAGTGGACCTAGTCCACCTTACATTGAATGACCTCCACTATTATCACTATGGGCCCTCTGGGGCCCCCTACTACCTCTCTAGCTACCTTACAGAATGCCATGAAAAATGGTCTCTGAAAGGAGTTCAATTATAGCACTATATTCTTCCACATTGTTGGTTGTTGGCCCAAGACAAGCACCTCCTGAAATCATGAGCTAGCCTATGGGAGAATAAATCACCCAAGTAGTGGAATCAAGATTCTGAGTGTGACAACTATCACCATCTATGAATTCTATAAACATCGATGAATCCATTGACATCTGCCAACCAGGCCAGAAGCATGATAAGAAAATACCAAGGAAAATAAATCTAAAACTAATCTCAATACTACCAATGTACAACAATTACAATGTAAAACACCCATGCATGTATGCTTAGGCATAGTACCTCTTTATATAGATCCCATTTCTAGGCTCACTCAGCATGTTTCTTTCATAATCCTCAAGCTCATAAGATCCCATTTTAAGGAAACGCCTCACAATATAAGGATCATACCACATGGGATTGAATTTACCATCCCCTAAAGCATCTTTATCATGATTGTAGACCAAGACTAGATCCCCTTTAGAAAATATCCAAGGGTGGACAAAATTTTCATATTGAAGCTTGATACGATTTTTATGTGCTATTTTCCATAGCCGCATCTCAAAACTGTTCATCGAGGTGATCTACGTGAATGAGATGTTCTTCCAAAGTGGAAGTGTGAGGTAGGAGCTTTATCACTATTTTTAATGATGGAATCTCACATTCAATCGGGAGGAATTCCTCCACTCCATGAATGAGTTGGAAAGGGGAAAACCCCGTAGTAGTCTTCACTGGGGTCTGATCTGCCCAAAGTGCCAGATAAAGCATTAAATTCCAATTTGACTTATACACATTGATTATGCATTAGAGCATGGTCCTTAGAGAATTATTGACTTCCTCGACCTAAACATTGTCTTGAGAATGTTCTTGTCGAAATCTCAACTTCAAATCCAACTCCGAAAACATCTTGTTTTGAAAGTGACTACCATGGTCAATGACAATCTCTCTCGGCACACTAAATCTAGCTATCACCTGATTGAAAATGAACAATGTTGTCGTTTCACCATCATTCAAAAAGTTTGGAGTGGCCTCTGCCCACTTTGTAAAGTAGTCAATCGCCATGATAATGTACTTATGCCCCTTGGAAGAATCCAAGTGACACATCCTGAAATACACCCCCACTTAGTGAAGGGGATGACAATGACCATGAGGAAAAGTGGAGCAGGATGCACATGCATTTTCCGAGTAAAAACCTAACAAGAGTGACACTTCTTGATTGCTTCAATACAATCCTTAAATATGGAAGGCCAAAAGTATTTGGAACGAAATATTTTTTGGGATGTCACCAACCCAGATAAGTGACCACCACAGGCTCCACTTTGACTCCCTTTAAGCATTATCTTTGCCTCTTCATGAGTTAAGAAATGACACAAAATTCAATCCACCCCTCGAAAATATAGAGTGTCACTGATAATGAGGTAGTTTTTGGCAAGGTGACGAATGCGACATCATTCATCTCATGAACAGTTAGGAGAAAATTTCTAAGTCTGGAGATAAATGAGTATATCTCCATACCAAGGATCACTCAAAGATATGACGAACAAATTCTCATCAGGAAACGAGTCAGTTTCAATAGTACCCTCATCCTCTTGAGGAAACTCCAACATTAACTTGACAAAAACCAAAGACTTTTTAGACTTATTTGATGCAAATTCAAGATTTAATTCTTGCAAAATGACAATCCATTTGTTGTACTTCCCCCCAATAACTCACCAGGTCAAGACAAGTTGAAAAGGATTTACATAAATGATAATGATGGTTTTCCTAAGGAGGATATAATGATGAAGTCATTGAATGGCATGAAGTGCTGCCAAATCCAATTTCTCTACATGGGAAAACTTAAATTCATGTCCTATTAAGATTTTTTTGAGGTAATAGATCGCACACTCTTAGAGCATATCATCTCCATGAACCAAAACCATTCCAATGGTTGATATGAGGACCATCTCCTATATTTTGAAGGACCAAGTAGGGGGGTAGATATGAGTGCCTTTTTCAAACATCGCATGATCATTCTATGAAATCATCCCATGCAAATGGGACCCCCTTCTTCAACAAGCTGTGCATTAATCCCTTAGTAATCTTAGCATAATTAGCTATAAACCACCGTAAAATTGGTTTTTCCTTGGAGACTTTGAAATTGATGAATGTTCCACAGGGGAGGCAATTGACTTATTGCCTCAACCTCAAGTGGATTGACCATGATCACTTGTTTATACACAAATAAGCCCAATAAACACCTCAAAATGACACAAAATATGCATTTCTGAGGATTCAAACAAATTTGAGAATATCAACATCTTGCAAACACAAGGTGGAGGTGTTTAGAATGATCCTCCCTCTTACTAGAGCGTGCAACCAAATCATTGAGATACGCTTCAATGATGTGTTTGAGATCATGGAAAGCATAGGACATGGCCCGTTGGAAAGTAGCCCCAAATTTTTTGAGACCAAATGACATTTTCCGGTATACAAAAGTGCTCCAAGGACAAATAAAAGTTGTCTTGTGTTGGTCCTCAAGCTAGATCTGAATTTGGTTATAACCAAAAAAATCCATCCAAAAAGGAAAAGATATCACTCCTAGCACATTCATTAATGATTTAATCAATGAAAGGTGTGGGGAAGTTGTCTTTTGGACATGCTTTGTTCGAATCTTGAAATTTCATACATACACGAATGGTTCCCTTTTTTGTCTACAATAATAGGATTGGATACCCATTCAATGAGGGGAATGAGGTAGATGAAACCCACCTTGAGCAGGTTCTCCACATTTGCCTTAATCACATCATATTTTCAAGGGTTAACAGGTCTTAAATTTTTCCGAACTCACTTCACATTTTCATACATTTTTATCTCATGTTCGACAATCTGAGGATCTATTCTTGTCAATTCTTCATATGTCCAAGTGAAAGCATCACAAAATTATTTAAAAAGATTTGTATAAAAGCATAATTCATCGGGAGAACAATCTTCTCCATGAATACATTTTCCACGACTCTAGGATTTCTAGAGATGTTAATTGGTATAGTCTCATAAATATTATCCATTTTACTCTCAGCATACATGGAATGTGATTCTAAGGGGTTCATATAATGATTATCACCTTCAGTCATGGTCAATTAAAAATCTTCTTTCTCAACCCTACTAAGTCCAAGGAGGAAGTAAGACCTATGGTGCATATCCTTCCAAGGTCTTTTAGGACTTGTCGTTGCTTCTAGGATGGCTTCATCAAATAGTAAAATCATATCTAAGAAATCCATAGAGAGGGAAGAGTCAGAGGCACACAATTGTATTAAGATGATTTAATTCTTATGTTAGAGGAGGAACTAGATCGATGTTTGTAGAAGCACTTTGTATAGATTGATAATAAATTTTGACTGTAGACAAGGGAATTTCCATCCCTACATGTTCAAGTTCTTCCTCTAAAGTAGAAGGAGAAGGTCAAATCCACGGATCCTCAAAAAATGTCATTCTAAAGTAACAAACTTGTGATGTGGAGGCCAAAGAAATCGACGCAATAGAGCTAGCATAATTGGAATTGATGTAAGCATCATGTGTTGAGAAATTGAAAGTTCTCGTGAGGGATGGATACATTACAACACTCAATTTATCAGTGGAATTATGGGAATTACCAATTAAAGGGATAGTATATCCTAATAATGTAGTCGATTCAGTATGGTAGTAACATAACTGATCAATAGTTACAATTTTCCCAACATGGGAAAAATAAAGAACTTGAAAGACCATGAAGACTACAACTATCATAGCATAGGTCCATCTACATCCCAACACAAGATTATAATCGAGCGAAGCGTCGACTACTTCAACTTCAATGGATATAGTTTCCCCCCCTAATCAGACAGGAAATAAGGGAATGATCCCATGAGGCCTAAAAGAACGTTTGTCAAATGCAGTTAACAAAGTAGGATATGGATCAAGCTCATGGGAGCCAATAGCTCGCCAACATGATAATGATGTGACGCATGTTGAAGCACCCTCATCCACAATCATTCTAAATATGTTTCTCGTGTTAGACACAACTTGAATCTGAAAAGTGACGTGGTGAAGAAGTCAATGCTTCACATTAGCAGTATCAAACATTATCATCTGAGAACTTGAGGAATCAACAGCTCCAATGGACAATAGCAATGCACTTTATTGTGTTGGACAACTTTGGATTACTTCTAGGGATGACATATGACAGACTCTTGGGATAGGTCTTCTACAATTGAATAGTTCTAAGTATCCCAAGTATTTGGATTATGCATTTACCTCTTAAGAACACATTTTGTTATGTGTGGCATTGCTTCTAGCATGGGTTTCTCTATATGGAGAGGATTTAGCGGCTCGGAGGATTCTTTTCATTTGGAGATAGACTCATTAGTCTCATAATTACAAGTTATGGTATGAAGATGTATACATGATCCACACATGTAGACATTAAACGAGTTTTTATTGTGCAAGGGTGCCCCCTAGTTTCCCCCTTGTTGAACTCTAGATTTACTTGAAGCACCCATAGTCATTTGTTGACCTTGAGGGAAAGGATTACTTAACATAGTAGGTTATTGTTGCACCAACAAATGTTGGGCATCTTCAAGCTTGGGGCATTGATGTGTTAGATGGTATCCCAGCTTGCACAACTTGCAAGGAAAATTGAATTTATTTTTATGCTTCTTAGCCCCGCCTATATTATTGTTGTTGGTTTTATTTGCATTATTATTACCTCCACCTCCTTTCTTATCACCCTTATTTTTTTTCTCTCCTCTAGGTTGTTGGTTACCCTTTGGATTTTCCAACTTATTGATCAAAAATATGGTTTAATGTATTTAAGATAACACGACGAGGATAAATCCCCCTATATTTTTAAAGAGGTGGTAATCCTATATCAATATTTCATACTTTACAAAACGACACGATAAAAGACTAGGTTTTCATAAAATAAATATTCACGTGAAAAGAAAGCCTGAGAAAGGACCAGGCTTATTGAGGAAATGAATAATCACAATATAATACAAGACAATAAACCATAAGGATAAGAAATCTGAAAAGATAACATTCCCATCATAGCATGATCAAAATAACACATCATTGGACAAGATCAAAAAAATGGTGTGCATTCATAGATAACTTGACATGATTACTGCATTAGACTCAAAAAAATATATTCATGGACAATACATTTGAAACCTCATGCTTTAAAATCAAAGTCTAAGAAATAACTAATGTAATGCCTGAAATATTTCTCTCGGGATCCTCAAAAAATATAAAAATGTTTGTATTAAAAATTGTAATGTCTAAAATGTTCATGAAAAATGAAAGGCATTCGTCCTTCAAAGAGGACTGGGATTGGACTCTCGCAGACCATGAAATTAAATAAAGACCTAGAAGATAGAAAAGGAAAACGGTGAGGGGTCGGCCTTTGGTTTCAACATATTTTGAAACAAGAAAGGTTGGGTGACTACCAACTGAGGAAAAAATAATATGATTACTTTACTTACTATGATGGAAGGAGATATGTCACTATTTTCTTGTTGGTGTGATTTTTGTAGAGTTTTCGGATGGAGGTTTTGTGGCAGTTGTAACTAACTTTGGTTGATCTAGCTCAGTTATTTTTATCAATGATTTCTTTAACCATAATTCGATATAGTCTTGCATGGGAGCAACCTTTGTTTCATGTTTAATCTTAGCATCGAACAATTCTTTCTCGATATCTCTAATATCAAAACCGAATTGGTGCAATGTTTCTTCAACCTCATCGTTCTTGTTTACATAACGAATCAACCACTTGTATACTTCCTCTTATGGGTATTCAGTTATTTCATTGAATTAATTTTCCCATGCAACGTTCAAGGTATCCAAATGTTCTTGTAACTGATCCTTGGAGAGTAGAATTGAATCCATTATCAAATGTGGGCCCCTTATCTCTTTTTTCAAATCAACAAGTTGTAGAAATAAATCACCCCTTTTCCATTTATGTTATCATATTTCTAAAGTAATTCTTTTAAACATTGAATCATTTTTAACCATCCAACAATCTAATTTTTTATGGGATATTATGTTCTCTCCTTTGCATGCCATTCATATTATATATTTTACCAGAGAATGTCCCAACAACTTCTTAGTAGAATTTTTTTATCACTATCCAAGTCCTTTTGGAGATATTCTTTGAAATTTGTAATCCTTGAAGAGAGTATAGTAGAAATAGTACCTAGTTCCCATATCTCAAAGATCAAGGAAATTCTCTTTTTGGTATTCTCTCCAATGTATTTTCCAATGGTTTTCAATAGTTTTGAAGAACCCCTTATCTTGGAGCTAGATTCTGAAATGTCTTCCAAAGTATTGATAGGCTAGATGGCAACAATTGGCTCGGTGAACAAAGGCTTCGATAGTAAGGCATTCTCCAATTATTTTGTTTTTTTCTTTCAATATTTGATTTTCTATTTCAACTTCAGCAATTGAGGACTTGAGTGCTTCTTTGGTTGCTTTGTGAAATTGCATGACCTTTGAGGATTTTACCCCATGTAAATAAATCTCATAGTTCCATTTATTAGCAACCTTTTTAATTTTTAGATTAATTTTTTCAATCAACGTTTTTTTAGATTCCTTGTTGAAAGTGGCATGGTGTAATGTGATAGGCTCCTCTTAAAAAATGATTGGCTCTTGACAAGCCAACTCTTATGTTATTTCTCTGTTTTCTAACAATATATATGCGGCCCAATCAAGGTCTTCTTCTTCTTCATCTACCTCCATGTCTTCAAATTCAAGTACATGAATTTATCCTTTTTCAGTTACATCTCTTTTCCTCTTAAGTGCAACAGGGGAAGTATGAGTTTTCCCAATGTTTCCATTTGGGGGGTTTTCATCTCCTCCACCACCAGAATTTCCTGAATGGGAATTCTTTGGGTCAAGATTTCTTCCCTAGGTTCATTTTTTTTGTCGAAGAACTCCTCTGTGAAATATTACGTGAATAGAGGTTAGGGTTACCACTTCTCATGGTTTGACCCTTCTATCTATGTTGGTAATTAGTGATAACCAAGGTGCCAATATCATCATTAAATTTTTCCAAGATGGCTTCAATGGGGTTCTTATTATCCCCACCTCCTCCTTAAACTGATTAGTCTTCACAAAGGATGATCCATAGTCGATTGCAGACATATGTGTTGTGAACAAATCATTGGGGTCAAATCCTGGGACTTCAAATACTTCTCTTATTTTGAATTTATCAAAATTCTTAGTAAATTCATCCAAATGGGAAAAAAATTTAACAGTGATTTCCCCAATTTTCCAAGGCAATGGAATGAACTGCTTTTTCCTCTTATTGTTAAAGAAGTTTTCCCATAACTTATATTGTTTACAAACTTCAATAACAAAGAATTCATATAGATATTCTTGATGTATTACGACCATACATCGGTGTTTTGAAAGTAGACAAGAAAGAATTTTGAACTTCATAGAAATTATATGGATCTTTGTGTTTCCATAATGCAAGATACCAAAATTGAACAGGGTCTTTTCTAAAGTCAACACTCCTTATGTGAGGCAAATATTCAAAGATATGGCAGTACGCTATCGTGAAAATCAAGTATGAACTAATAAATAATTTCTTATTTTTCCAAAAATTTACAAGTTGAAAAGAGACTTCACTCAAAATAATTTGAGCCCGGACAAATAAAACGCTCTCATGGATAGAGAGGTGCAAGACATATAGTACATATCTTGGGAAAATTGTCATAGATTCCTGCCCAATAATTCTGGAAAATAACCAGGTGAACTCTTTATAAGGGTATTTCAAAGAACATACCTCTATATGAGTGGAATTTTCATAATATTCTGACAGCTTCAAGAGGAAATTGTCCAATATTTCCATCCCTCCATGGTTAGCCTTTAGAAAGGAATTTGCTTCTGAACTTTTGAATATTGTAGTAGGATCGGGGAGCCTAGGCATCCTTCTAAACATTGTAGGAAACAAATAAATAGGAGTCTTCCCATGCAACTCAATAATCCTTTTTTTGTTATTGAAGTTATCAACACACTAGAGAATCAACTCCTTGAAGTCTGATACTTCAGACATACAAACTTCCAATGTTATTCCAGAAGTCCATGCCTTGTTTGAATTCTTTTCTTCAAGAGGGAGATTTGTATACCATTTAAATTCCTCATACCATTGAAAAGTGTGGTCTTCACGTCCTAATGTATTCATAGTGTTGCCACAATAGAGCTCTTTTCTTTTATTGGGCATATTTGGAAAAGGTTGATTAGATTGGAAAAGGTTGATTAGAATGAAAAAGGTGGTGGTTATGGTCATAATAAGAATTTATAACAAGTATTTTAGTTACTTAATTCTTCCACGTACTTATTTAATATCATACACTATGGCTTTGAATTGTAATTGCATGATTTGATTTGGTTCTAAGGTGGGAAGATTACGAGATCTGTGTCATTAAAATATTTTTTTAATTCACCTCATGGACTAGTCGATCTGGAAATATGATAATAAATGTTCTCGGGAAATGGGATTATGGGTTGGGATTTGCGAAAATTTTGAAGTATGAAGGTGCGAAATAAGTGACAGGAAGTCTGAAATGATGATTACGGGGTTACGATATATGGAAGGGTAGATGTAGGGGAGTTTTGCATCCTCAACTTGAAAATATACTAAGTAAAAGAAAGAACAAAAATGTATGTTGCAGGTGAAAGAGGGTCATTTTGGAATGAGCAGAATGCGGGGTTGGGGTCTTTTGGAACATCATTTACCCCCACAATATGACTCCCACAAACAAAAAAATTGACCAAGTATGGAAAAAGAAAATAGAAAAATGGTTAAGTGTGATGTTTAGACACTTACGGATTTGTGGGTTTGTGGTGTTATGGTGACTATGGGTAAGGTTAACATAAACCGTAAGAGAAAAGAAAAGAAAATTTGGCTAAGTATAGGATATACAAGAAACAGAAAAATGACCTAAAGAGACACAAACTTTTATTACTTAAAAAGTGATCAGCACAACTGTACAATGTGTACATCGGAAGCTTGAAGTGGGGGAGAGATAGAAACATGATCTTGACTAACCATGGGCATACGTATAGACATTTTCTTCATTTGGTTTTCTATCATACTCGCAGTATCATGATCTATGGAACCCAAAATCCCATCGACATGTGATCTAAGATTCGGTTTTGGAGGGCCTGTGCTAGGTCTCAGTGCATTCAACAATATTTCATATAGAACTCCAAACTAATAGTAAATCAAATATAATTATTAGTCTCTGAAGATGGCTTGTCTTCAGTCGTCACTCCTAAAGAGAGACATCTTTAGATATGTAAGGTAACAAGGATTTCAAGAACCACTCTAGAAGGAACTTTGGAGGGATCTAAACTTTTATATTTCACTTCCTTCTTCGCCTCTCTTAGATGTGGTCATAAATTTGGGTAGCATTATCCTACCTGAAAGTAGGAAAGAGATCAGTCCTCATCATACTGAACATGAAGTTGAAAGTGGTTCAAGAAAATTTTGTCCAAGTTATGAAAATTGCTAAATGACGCTCCTTTTGGCTCAACATACCACTTCACAGCCACCCCAATGAGGGTGCATTGAAATAGTCTCAATATAATGGATTCGTCCATTGACAAGTTACATGAGCACCAAAGGTGGAACATTGTCACATGATCACTTGGATCTTCACCAAACTTCCCTTCAAACTTTATAATGTATGAGGGGTGTTTTGTAGGGATGGGAGGCCAATTTTGATTGTGACACACCAGATTGTTGGTGAGCTTGGAAAGATCTAGTAAATTTAAATTTTCCAAAAAGGGAATTTGTGGTTATGTAAGCGAGTTTCGACTTCCGGGGTTGTGACCCCTCAACTGGTTGGTACTTCGAAAATAATATCCTGGAATATTACTAGAACCAGGCTTCCATGTAGTGTTTGTAGGATGATCGGGGTTTGGATTGTAACTTTGAGCTCCCTAACCATAAGTAGGAAAACCTCCACACAACAGATTCCCAAATTGTTGGAAAAGGTTTCCCCCTACGGACATCATGTGTGAAGGAAATGATCCCTGTATAGGTTTCAAATAACCTTTGAAGGGATTTCTCCTTGTCGACATTCCAGAAGAGGGGAATGAAATACTCCCTTGATTTCCAAAAGACAGAAATGGGTTATAACTCATCGGCATGCATAAGGATTGGAAGTTCCACCCATTTTATTTCCCAATAGATTCCATAGAATATGAAAAGGATCCACTTCCTAATGAGGGGTTTGATGGAGGAATGTGCCCCCTGCCTCACAAAAAAGAATGTAAGGGAGTTGAAGAACTCCCCATAGTCAGACTAGGATTTGGAAAGATTTGGGTAGAACTAATAACAACATGTTTCATTCCAATAGACGACATCCCAAATGAGAAAGCAGATGAACCATATGATGTGGAAGGTTGAGAACACATGCTTTGGACGGACCGAGTTTGGGGAGGTATCGAGCCTCTAGAAAATGTCCCAAGTTGTGGCGTGGGTGGTGTTTGTTAATTAGGTAGTTGAAAAAGGAGAAGAGACTCATCCCCTAGAGATAGCCAATGAGGGGGTATGGATTCCCCCAGAACCGGAAGAATTTGAAGTATTTTCCATATTGGACCATTGAAGAGAAGGATTGGAAATGTGGCTTGGACTATGAGGAGTCAGAATATGCAAGAGGATGGGACTATGAGACTCAATGAGGGGGGAGGTTAAAATTTCTTTCAAATCCCTTAGCTTGGATCTATTCTACACTAGAAACACCCCTTGCATGATGGTTCATGTCTGCAAAATTTGTCTCTACTGGTTCTGATGAACCAAACTCATCCAGTCGATGCCTATGAGGAGGCAATTCCGCCCTTTCTGTCGAAACACTCTTCTTGACCAAAATAGGGTTCGATCAGCCACTTTGAGTCAACAATTCAAAAGTAGTGAAAGAGAGACCACCTAAGGCCAACTAGACAAATATAGCACACCACTAAAAATTCCTAATAGAAATCAACACACACAAACTACTTTCCCAAAGCTCAACCTAGGTGGATTAGGTCCTAGGTTTGAAGCTGTGAAAATATGAAAAGGACCTTCCAAATACTAATACAAGTTGATTGATTCTTGAGACTAACCAATGAAGGAGAAAGAGACAATTACAGTAACCTACATGTGACATTCACCTAAGTTGCAAGTGTCCTTAAGAAGATGAACACCCTCCAAAGGAGTTGAGGAAACAATTAACCATTTGTCTTAGGTACCATGAGTATTAATTCCCCCTTGAATTCACCTATGTGGAAACCTAGGAAAGGAAACTAAAGCTACCAATTCACAATTAGCGGTCAAGGGGAACAATCTTGGGTCAGGATCACATGTCAATCTTGGGTCGGGATCACATGTATAGGCAGGGTAACACAGCCTGAAACTTCACGAAGAGATTATCTACAAAGGATCTTGCACTTCAGAACTCCCTGTACACATAGTAATCCATAGACACCAAGACAAGCGAGAGATGTGATATCTCTTTCACTTATCCTAACGCGACCTCGTTCTCGACTTATGTGTTATAGGATCTTTCTCGACAAGCTTCTATGTGACTATTGGATTTTAGCACTCACTATTCAATTTCTATGTTGATTTGAGTGGCCTTGATCACTACTTATCCATAATTCATGGATTTTCAATGTACTTGATTTGATGTCAATGCTTTTATACACTTGATCATGGGTATTCCCACCTAGGGAAGCGAGTTATCTCATACTTGATTTCTTCTGCATGTATCGTTTTGGTTCGTTGTTTAGTGAAATTGTCCTAGCCCCACTACACAACTTCCTCCTAGATTTTGTAAAGTATTTTGGCCATCATATTCCCTTCTAACCTCACACATTAGGGGGAAATTGTTATAACATCTTCTACCACCCCATATGATTAAGATGCATCCATTGGCCTTGATCCCTAATCCACTTGCAGTTGTAAATTAAAATTCCTCTTTAATCTCTTCAAAAAATGTTTTTTGGAAACACATATGCTACTTTTGATCTAGAAACAAGTGTGTATACACTAGTTTCCCATTGGCAACATGTGTATGCCTTCAAAATACACCAAAAAAATATAAATGTGCGCAAAATACACATTTTTGGTCAGAGTTTACAGGTTTTCTAGGTTATTTACCTCCTATTTCCCATGCATAATTACCGAAACCATCAATCCTTGGTATGCATATACCCTTAAGGTGAAGGATAGAGAAAGCACCTTAATGCTACCAAACTAAATTTTGAATTTGCAAGCAATCTATTCTCGAGTTTTTAAGGTTATTTCGCTGAATCTTGGAAACCCTTGTTTCCAGCACCCTTTCCCATAATGTATATTTTGAAGAAAGATACTCCTTATCTTTCTCATACTTGTCTTGAATTAGTATCATAGAGGAAAAGCTACCTTTAGTGGCCTGAGAGGAGGAACTCAGATGGTAGTTCTATGAGGTACCGATAATGAAGGATAAGGTTAATATATTCCATGTTTTGATGTTCATTTCATTAATAGATAACTCTCTTCTTTCCCTCCTCCAATTTTGTGTACTTAATGCATTTCATTATGTTTAATCACAAGTATTTGGTAGGAAACTGACTATTCTGATCCGAGTTAGTTAGACTAGTTATATTTGATTTCTTGTTTCTACTTTGCATGCAAGTTTGTTGTTTATTATGTGCATATTAGCAAGGTGTATCTCGAAGCAAGAGACTGGAGCAGAGACCTTCTAACGTGCATCTTCTTCAACCTTCCTTACTCTATGTGAGTAGTTCATAACTACCTGGTAGTTACAAGAATTCTCATTTTTACAACTTTGGGATTGAGTTGATTGTCTTTGTGTTTTTGTTTTGTTGTGACACTAACCCTTGTCATAGGATAGAGAATTTTATAACAACCCTCCAGGGAATTACCGAAGACATGATGAAACTTAGAGTGGGGGTCCTGTATCTAAATCTGGAATGATGGCAATGATGGGAATAACATAAAAAATCCTATGTGGGCTACTTACCTAGAGTCAGTTTGTTAAATCTATCCATCCATGTTTCGAGAGAGATACTCACTATTTGGGGCGACTTACTAATCCAAATCTTGAGGGATGATATCCAAAAATCTTGAATTCCAAGAGAAGAGGAGAGAAAACATACAAATCTACCGTGAAATTAATCACAATAACATTGATGAAAATACATGAACTAAATACACCAAAAAATATGAGAAAGAGAGAGAGAGAGAGTTGGAGAAGAAGGATTCCATTATGAAGAACCATTACATGCAAAGAGACCAATTTTGGAAGTTGTCCTTCTTCACCTTCACTCTCTTCCTATTTCCTTCTTATAAGGTGTCTTCTTGATGAAGTCAACTTTGATTAGGCTTGACTCCATAAATTACATATCTATCAAGTTCCCACTTACATAAAAATATGACTTTATGACTTATAGATCTGAACTTAGACTATAATATCCCCTAAGATTTGGGTCAATCCTCCCCCATTAGAAAATGATGGTCCCCATCATTTTACCCATACTAAAAAAAAAAAAAAAAGATCACATTATGTTCATCGTACCATCATTATTACAATGTGTCAAGTGCTAATGAAGAGAAGGGTTTTGTGTGGTTAACCCATAATTGTGGGTTTGTGTATGAGTTGTCAATGGAAATCTTGTTGTTGATACCAGTTACAATTTATGGCAGGGATGATTTTAAGGATGGAAATTTATATTAAAATGTAGAAATCTGGGCTAATCTTACTAGTCCTTAATATGCAAAATGTAAAATGTTTGGCGATAGTTTGGTAAAAATATTCAACTTTATAAGGATTTTATGTAGTTTCTATAAAATTTTGGCGATTTATAAGGTAAAATAATTTTATTCTATGGAATTTGGGCGAATTGTTCTTAGAAAAAATTTAAATTACTGAATCGTTTTTTGGGAAAACCCGTGGAAAATTAGCCCATTTGCGAAATTTAGCCCCTAAAATCATTTATGATTTATGGGGTATTTTACATGGGTAAAAAAAACAAAATTACAATAGGATTTAATAAATCCAAAAAAATAAAAATAAAAATTGAAATGAAAAAAACCCTATTTTTCTAGCAATGGACCTCTAGCTTCAATTTTGTTCATAGCTTTTGTTACATATGATGAAATCAAATTATGTTGAAGGCCCATTTGAGGTATCAAAGATATATTTCCATCGATATAATATATTTTCTCTGTTGTAGGCCGTGGAGTGAGAAAACGCTTCCTAGAACTCAAGGTACGCATGGTCACATTGTTTTACAGACTTTTGGTGCTTTAATTAATGATATCTCATAAACTAGGAAATGAAATGAAATTCTGTAAAAACTCCATTTGAGACAACGACGAATCCTTTTAAATGAGATATAGTATTCCCTCTGAAAATATTTGTATAGGTCATGGAACCTGTATAAAGTTTGCAGAAGATGATTTCCTTGCATTCTGTCAATTATTGTGCTTCTATGACGACCATACAATTGTCGATAAGATAAGAAGGGGAGAAAATGAGATCTCCCAAGATTCTAGATTGGACATGTATATCTTTTAGTCCAAGACATGGTTGTATGAATTTTCAATAATTATGAATGTGAGAGCACCAAGTGCAGAGGACCACAGGAGATGCCAAGGGTTTGTAGAGCAACATGGGTTGTTGTAGAGGTCATGGAACCAATGGATGCAGTAAATCCATGTAAAGATGCTCCTACAATGGTGAATGAAGTTTTGAGGGAAGAAAAACACTATAATATATGTGGACCAACTGTGATACTTATGTTAGAATATGATGAATGTGCTCGTTTAACCATAGACAATATCACTATTGTCACCCAACCATAGGCCGAAGCCACTCCCGAGCACCTTAACCTTGACAGAGAATCATTCTGGAAGCAAACCCTAGGCTATATAGCCAAACAAAGGGTGGCATATTTCTCTAAGAATAGCACACCAAGAAAGAGTAACAATCCCTGGTGAGAGAGTCCAAACCATAACCAAGAGATAGTCCAAGTCAAAACTGAAATCTGCTAGTTGCAACAGCTGCAATGGCAGCTCTCCTCCAGACTTGTGCACAAACTGGCCAACTGTAGTGCGCACAAGTGTTGCTTCTGCAGTTCT
>ML787161.1:300708-329541 GCA_009831015.1 Picea engelmannii
TGGTTGAAGACCTTAGGTTACTCCCCATCCTTCCATATGTTGCCAAGGGGATGGATCTGTTTTTTGTTTGTTTTGGAGGATGATACAGCCAAAATTATGTCTCATAAGTGGCGGTGGGGCTCCTCGGGTCTTTACTTATAGATGTGGGACGTTAAGTTCGACCCTCTACATGATCCAGTCTCCATCTTGCAGGTTTGGGCTCTTCTTCTTGGCTTACCCATACAAATATGGAATGAACCCCTACTTCAGGGGTATAGGGGAAAAAATGATAAATTTTGTGGGTTAAAGCATAACTGGGTTTCCACCCCGGATCGTAGGTGGGATTGGATATTGGTTGAGGTCAACCTAAGAGATGGTCTCCTAGAAGAACGTTATGAGAAGACAAAGATGGTTGCAAAAAATTGACTATTGGAAGCTCCTAATCCACTGCTATAATTGCCACGAAGTTGGGCACCTACAGTCTGAGTGTCCTAGAACGCGCAAGTTGGCTCAAAGAGTTAAAAAGTGTGGATAAAAAAGTTTGTTTATAGGCAGTCAGACCTAGATGCAGAAAATACTACGCAGGTAGTCGGTGCGCCCCCAGGCCCGGAAGTTCCCCCGGCAAAGGAACCTAATTACGGGTTGGACGCTATGGCCTTCGACTTAGATACATGTATGATATCTCATGGTTTTGATTATGAAATGGAAGGTTACAAGTTTCCTTTCAAGCTTGTTGTGACTACCTCGGCCCCTTCCCCCTCTTTCCTCCCTACATCCCTCTATTCTCTCCCTCATACTTCTCCTCCGATCCTCCCGTCCCCCTCCCAAGAAGGCTCTCCTTCTTCATATGAAGAGGAGTCCCCTAAAAGGTCTAGCCAATACAGTTTAAGGTCAAAAGCTAAAAAGGAATACCTTTCGTCCATGGGTGGCTGAGCCTCGAATCCCCTTGTCCATAACCCGATCGGGCGCAAGTCCAATCTCCAGAAAGCCCAGCAAAAGGCGGCTCAGGATGTGAAGAAAGGTAGTCAGACCACAATTTTGAGGGCCCTTGGCATTAAGGTCCTTGGGTCTCTTAATGCCACATTCTTGGCTTTAATTCCGAAAATACAAAAGGGAGTATCTTTCGATGACTATAGGTCGATAGAATGTTGTAATGTGGTTTATAAGTTGATATCAAAAATCATCTCGAAGAGACTAAAACCCATTCTGAGTGAAGTAATTTCGGAGGAGAAATTCGAGTTCTTGCAAGGGAGACAGATCCACGATGTCGACTCTTTTCCATGAGAATCTCTCCACTCAATCAAGACCTTAAATCAATATGCAATTGTGTTGAAGGTCGACCTCTCCAAGGCTTACAACAGGGTCAACTGGACCTTCTTAAGGCTGGTCCTCTTAAAAATGGGGATGAACATTCACACAATAAACTAGATAATGGGTTGTGTCTCCTCGTCGTCATTTGCAGTATTGATAAATGGATCGTCGTCCAGTTTTTTTTCGAGTGGCCAAAGGGCTACGACAATGTTGCATGTTGTCCCCTTTTCTCTTTCTTCTTATTGCTCAGGCCCTAAGCCGACTTATTTTCGATGCAAAATCTCACTACAGGTTATCTGGAGTAAAATTCTTTGTCTCATAATCTTTTACTCACCTTTTGTTTGTAGACGGCGTCCTTTGCTTTGTCCAAGGCACATCCAGGAGTCTAACAACCTTAGAAATAATTTTGGACGTTTTTTGTACTACCATTGGCATGAAAGTCAACCTGCTTAAGTCTTGTATAATCCCCCGGCGTCTCTTCGCTTCTTCCTCTCACCTTTTATCGTCGACCTTTTCCTTTCCGATCCAAGACTTGGACTCTAGTCTAAAATACCTTGGTTTTTTCTTAAAATCGAATAAGTATAAGTTGTCAAATTGGACATGGCTTATCAAGGAGGTAGAGTCTTGCATTTCCTTTTGGGTAAATCGCCTCCTCTCATGGGGAGGCTAGCTTACTTTGATCAAATCAGTGCTTGAAAGTATCCCTATGTATTGGAATTCCATAGATGCCATCCCCAAAGGGATCCTCCTCAAAATTTAAAAAAATAAGTTTGTGTTTCCTATGGTCGGGCTCAAAGGAGCAAGGGAGCCCTGCCTTAATTAGTTGGAGCCGAGTCACTTTCCCCAAGTCACTAGGAGATTGGGGGGTTACGAATATATTATTATTTGCGCTCTCTCTTGCATGTAGGATCCTATGGCAGCTCACTCACAACAATTCTTTGTGGGGGAATGCTCTAAAATCAAATTATCTTCATGGAATGGAGATAGAGGACTAACACATGATACCAAACAAGTCCCCTACATGATCACTGGGATGGAGGGCTCTCACAGTGGCGTTCCCGTTGGTTATTCTCTGGACCATTTGGAGGATATGAAATGGGAGAAAGGTGCATATAGGATCAGATCCTTGGATGGGAGATGGGGAAGAATACGTCCTCTCGGATCCTCTTATACAAGCTCTACAAGAAGAGGGCATTTTTTCTTAGTCGGTGCACAGGCCCAAGTCCCTCATGTTGAGGTTTAGAAGGGTGGAAAGGTAGTGTCTAGCTAGGACTATCAAGAGAGATACCGGATGAGTGGTCGTCCTATATTAATAACCTCCATCTCAACTTCATTCATCTCTGTGAAGAGGAGGAGGATTCCCTATGTTGGTCTCAGAACGTCGTTTCAGGGGAGTATACAACGAAACTTAGATATAAGGCGGTAAACTTTTCAGGTGACACGGGATGGTGGTGAAGCAGGATCTGGAAGTTTTGGGCTCCATTAAAAGCCAAAATTTGTTTGTGGTTGGCCCTTAACAATAGGCTTCTCACGTGGGAAAACGGTCTTAAACACGGATGGATTGGTCCTAGTTGTTGCCCCCTATGAAAAAACTCTGAAGACTCTGTATCCCACCTCTTTATAGGATGTGATTATGCAATGCCTGTAATAGCTCTGGCGAAAAAAGACTTCAATTTCTCATGCATTTGGAATTATCAACCACTCGAAGTTTTCTTAAGCAAAAGGATTAAAGATAATCAACTGATACAATTTGAAGCTTGAAGCCCTCCCCTGTGTGTTTGTGCACTCGATCTAGTGGGCATGTAATTGTGCCATATTTCAAGACATGACTATTCCTATGGAGGTAGTTAGAGCTTAGATAGTTAACATGACCAAAGAATTTCAATTAAAGAAAAAACCAAAAAAAAACTACATCCCAATCGTGCTAGCCATCAAGGTGGCCATTGCGTTGGGCCTCTTTGACAACGCCAACCAAAGGCACTCGTCGAGATGTGGTGTGGGAGTGGTCCTCTATCTGTCACAGACTCGTTATTTACATGTTCTTTATTCCCCGGGTCGAGGTTTAAACAATCGGGCCAAGCTAACTGCCCCCAGAACGCTTCTATTTATGGCATGGGAGAAAAAAGTCAAGAAACTACATGTGTTTGATGATTCCAAGCTAGCCATAGACTGGGCCAATTCCAGGATCTCTATAACCACGATCATCCTGACGCTAATATTAAACAACTTGAAGCATCAAATGAGCCTTTTTTAGTGGCTATCTTTCTAGCATATATATAGAGAACTGAATTCGGTAACAGACAACCTGTCCAAGGAAGCTCTCCGACTCCCAAAGGGAGCATTTGTTATGTGTGAATATGTTGAAGGTGAAGAAGCCAATGCCATGGAGTTAAGATTGTAGATCAATCTTGTAGTAATGATAGGAGCCGAAATACAATTCTGAAAACTATTAGAGTCTTGGTTCTTGTATGTAGTTTTATGGACAATAAAAAGTATGGCCTCTTAAGGCAATTTCTTGTGTAGAAAAGGATAAAAGACAGATCGGTAAGTTTTTAGTCTTCAAGACAAGAAAAAAGCCCTTCCCTTTTTGCAATGGGCAGAAACATGTATATTCAACCATATGAATATATGTTTTTTTCCAAGGGAAAAAAAGGTATAAGTTGGGACCATAAATTAGATGATAACCATTAATCGATTAAACAATTATTGTAATTGTTAGTGAAGTTTTTGATCAAACTACATGAGCTTGGTCCTCATTTTCATCCTCGAATATTTAAAATGATAAATTTGACTAGATATTTCCTCATCATAGGAATTCAATATATTATCATAAATACTTTTGTAGTTTCAATCTATGTTACAAAAATCGGTGATAAATCGCAAAAATCGCGAGTTTTTGGCCAAAACGGTTTTTTCTCAAAAAAATCCCTGAAAAAATGGGGCAATTTTTTGGCAATTTTTTCTAAAAAATCGGGAAAAAATCACGGGTCGATGGAAAAAATCGTCTGTGTAAAAAAAAGTATGTGTGTTTAAGGGTCCGTGAGGGTGTTTTTTGGTTTTATTTGTGCATTTAGCCAAGGAGGAGAGCCAAGCCATTCAACCAACCAAGGAAGAGTTTGCCATTGGGATTTTGTGGATTCAAGGGTCAGATTTTTGGATTTGGCATTGAAATTTTTAGTCCATTTCACCGTTTTTGCATTTGGAGGTAAGTGAAAAAAATTGCCCATTATTTCTCATTTTTCCACCATAGATTTTCATAGGTTTTCAATAGCAATGAGTTTTACATCTTCAAAATAGATTTTTTATGGATCAAAAACCATTTTTTCCATTGTTATGTGATTTTCTTTCTTGCCATGTATGCCCAAAAACGTTTTTGGGATTTTCTTGCCCTAGGTCGATGTAAATTAGTTTAAAAAAATTTGTGTTTATTTCGGGTTCAAAACCAAGTTTGAATGTTAGATACATAATTGATTTATCTCTGATTTTTATATTTTCATTTTTTCATCAATAACACATACTAAAAAACGAATTTTTTTTGCCCTAGGTTCATATTTTTCCATATTAAAGATGCCAAAGCCATTGGATCCATTCTAGGAGTATGGTGAGCCTGATCCTACAGGGAATTGACAACATCTCTCATGCAAGCTATGTGGGAAAGTAATGTATGGTGGGGTATACCGACTAAAATACCACCTTGCAAAAATTCCAGGGAATGAGGTGGATATTTGTCCCATTTCAAGCACATAACTTGTTGCGAAGGCCACAAAAGCAATTGAAGAGTATTCAGAAAACAAAAAGTACACAGAAGCCAAGAAAAAAGAAATGGATTCAAGATCCAAGTCAAGGGCAAACACACACACTCATGGGGCAATGGGAGTGGAGTCTAGTGAGATCCACTCCTCACAGTCTGTAATGCCTACAGCAACATCATCATATTTTATGCCAAGAACCACACCCGGTGCACAACCGTCTATCAAGTCCATGTCGAAAAAAAAATAAAAAATAAATAAATAAATAAATAAATAAAAAGCGAACAAACTTGTGGGTAAATGCCTTCTATGGAGTGATATTCCATTCAATTTTTCCAAGAACCCATTCTATGTGTCCATGTTTGAGGCTACTAGTATTGTTGGTCCGAGGTATAAGCCCCCCACTTATGAGGAGTTGAGAGGGCTCATCCTTCAAAATGAAAAGTTGATTGCACTCAGAGGTTGCAAGAGCTTCGAGATTCATGGCAGTTCACAGGATGCACAATGATGCCAAATGGTTGGACTGATGGGAAGGGTAGGACCCTTCTCAATTTCTTGGTTCATTGTCCCAGTGGGACAATGTTTTTGAAATCTGTGGATGCATCTACACATGTCAAGGATGCAGCATTACTTTGTGACTTGTTGGATGGGTTCATCCAAGAGATAGGTCTGCAGCATGTTGTCCAAGTCATAACGAACAATGCTGCAAATTATGTGGTTGTTGGTAGGATGCTTATGTCCAGGTATCCTACATTGTTTTGGACTCCTTGTGTCGCTCATTGCCTTGACTTGATGTTAGAGGATATGGGAAATCTTGATTGGATCAAGGAGGCCATTGATTCAGTGAGGAGCATCACAAAATTCATATACAATCATGCTTTCGTACTTAGCTTGATGAGACAATTCACAGGTGACAAAGAGTTGGTGTGTCCTGCCATCACACGCTTTGCCACTAGTTTTATTTCTCTTCAGTCTCTTTTGAATTCTAGGTGGGAATTGCAGACAATGTTCCTTTCACCTGAGTGGCGTGCTTTATCATTTAGCAGTAAACCAGAGGGGCAAGCCATTATGAGACTAGTTGCATACTAGGAGAGCTTTTGGGATGCGGTGAATGAGGTGTGCACCATCAGTGAACCTTTGGTAAAGGTTCTTCGCTTAGTCGACGAGGACAAGCCCGCAATGGGCTACCTATATGAGGCCATGGATAGGGCCAAAGAGTCCATTTGTGCTTATTATGTGGACAAGGGGGATCAAGGGCATGAGAGAAAAGAAAAGATATGGATGGTGATTGATGATCGATGGAACAACACACTCCATCGCCCCATTCATGCTACAGGGTTATACCTCAACCCTGCATTCTCTTACAGTTGTGGCTTCAGGTTTGATTCAGAGGTTATGTCTATCTTCTTTGAGTGTGTCCAGAGGATGGTGCCAAGTGCAGTTGATCAATTAGAGCTTTCCCAAGAGTTGGAACTCTGTAAGAGGTCCATTGGCTTATTTGGGTTTGAGATGGCCATAAATGACAGGAAGAACATAATGTCAAGTAAGTTTCACCTTGTTTTAACTTTTAAGTTTCAAAATTCATTTTTCAAATTTTAATTTGTCTTCTCTTATGTTTCAACTTTCTCTAATTCGTTGTAGATACTTGGTGGGAAAACTATGGCGCAAAGGTACCTATTCTACAGAAGATGGCAATTCAGGTGCTTAGCCAGACATGTAGCTCTTCTGGTTGTGAGCGCAATTGGAGTGTATTTGAAAAAGTACACACCAAAAAGCGCAACAAGTTAGAGAATTTCAAATTCATTATAAAATTATAAATTATTAACTTGTCATTTAAATTTTATGTTCATTTACATTCTAATAAATTAATTTATGATCCTCTTACAGGTTGGATACCTCACGCCTTAATGATTTGGTCTACATCTACTACAATCTCAGGTTGTGGGTGAAGCAACTTGAGATAAAAATTGGTGCGAATGCCATTTCATTGGATGGGATTGACACCATTGTTGCATGGAGGGTGGAGGTTGAGGAACCTGTTATTGAGACCGCCCTTGATTGGCTAGAGGATAGTGGTGATGATCATGGTATCTCTGAGGACTTAGATCAGGATGTTCTAGAGGATATTCAGTTTCACGTTGAGTCTGCAAGTGTGCCACCAACAGAGCCATAGTCACAGTCAGAGGGAGATAGGCCCAGTGGTAGCACTAGTAGTCTACCTCCTCTACCAGTACCTTCTTCTAGGGGACATCTGTCTCGAGGGTCTTCTAGTTCTTCTAGAGGACGTTTGACTCCAGTACGAGGCGCACATGCCTCAAGGGAACCTACTCCTAGTGCTAGAGGAAAAACACTTTCTACAGCGATTACCTTTGCCCGTAAAAGGGGTAGAGGGGATCGATAGTTTATTTACTTGATTTCATTGTAGATGACTCATGAGTCATGATGACAATCATGAGATGCATTTATTATATTTTTTGATGACTCGGGAATCAGGACATGATTCATTTTTTATGTGTGATGTATCACTAGACATCTTATATATCTTATATATCAGTTTTCTTTCCATATTCATGTGGCAATTTGTCTATTTGATGCTATTGTTGCTTTAAATGTTTCAAAAATAAAATAAAAAATGAATATTTTTGTATTTTTTTTAAGTTTGTCGATATATTGTCGATGTTTTGATGATTTTTACGAAACGATGTTTTCTGGACCCCGACGATTTTTTCACCAAAACGATTTTTGTAACATTGGTTTTAACCAAAAACTCACTAACAATAATGTTAAATTGTGAAAACCTTAACCCTATGTGGCAAGGAAATTATTGTTTTATGAAATCCTTCATTATAATATATTAAACCTATATGATGATAAAATCAATTTTCAAGGTCATTGTTTAAGCATTTAGTGATTAAAAGTAACCTAGTTTATATATATATTACAAAAACCTTTATATTAATCTTTAAGTTCAATAATAAATATTTATTGTTAAATCTAGTTAGTACGATTGATTTTGATAGGTCTTGCTTTTCGTGGCGATCTAGGTTCAAAATTTGTTTGGATGAGACACCTAAAAATCCAGCCAACTAAAAATTAGTATGGTCCAAGTCGGATGTGATCCCCAAGTGATTTTGACATTTTAGATATCCCTAGATCACAGTTTCTCAACCAAGCTAGTCCCACAAATCATAGGCATACTAACAAACAAAAATAATAATAAAATTTTAAGTTTCTTCAATTTACAACATATGGTGAATATGATTGAACTAGTTACTTCCACATTATAAAAAAGAATCATGAGTCATGCTTGTGTAACTATTAAGAATGTGTAACTATTAAGAATGGAAACATTATTTTAACTTTTTAGTAACATAGATAAGGAAATACTTTATGCCATATCTTATCAAGCAAGCTCCATGTTAAAATTAAATATTATCCATGTTGAAACTAAATATTATTATCCCCGAGGTGTAGGACAGTGGGTGACGGAGTGTGTTGTTAAACCACTTCGTGATGTTAAAGTCACCGGTTCGAAACCTGCGGGGACAAAAAATCCAACCATGTTAAGGGTTGGTGTGGCTCAGGCCGGGTGCGATCCCCGGGTGATTTTGACGACTTAGATGCCCCTGAGTCTCAAGCCACGGGTTAATCGCATAGCCAACAGGTCCCGCACAAATTAACAAACAAAAAAAAAATATTATTATTGATAATTTAATTTATAAAAAATTATAATATTATTTTTAATATACAATAAAGGATAAAAAAATTAACATAATATTAAATTTGAATAAGAATAAATTAAATATTATTATTGATAATTTAATTTATAAAAATTGTAATATTATTTTTATTATATCTATTCATAATTTAATTTATAAAAAATTATAAGGGATAAAAAAAATTAATAATACTAACTTTGAGTAAGAATAAATTAAATATTATTATTGATAATTTAATTCATAAAAAATTATAATATTATTTTTAATATATAATAAAGAATAAAAAATTAATATAATATTAAATTTGAATAAAAATAATATAAGTGGTTTATATTAAGATTATTTTAAAAGATTTATTATTAATTCTATTATTTATTTTTTTATAATTAATTAACTAAAAAGAAATTATTATAATTAATTAATTAAAAAGGAAAGATAAAAAAAAAACTATATATTTTTTTATATTTTCTTATTATAATTAATTAATAAAAAGGAAAGATAGAAAAGACCTATGGAAACAAGGCATAATCCCTACACATATTTTTAGTAATATTTTATCTATAAAAAAAAGCATCAACAAAATTACCACTTGATATAAAAACAATAATGATGATGTAGGCAATAAAGAGTTCATGATATAGCCTTTTCATATATTTTTATTTGATTCATTTATTAATAATTTTGTAATTTACGCCCGCACGGGTGTAGACGGATTGGCAAGTGTCGTGTAAATGGAAGGAAATTTGTAAAATGAGGTCTCATGTTCGATTCGCACCCGGATTTACTCGTGCGCCATTCTTGCGGGCTGGGTGGTTGCACCTGGGGTTATAGTGGTAGCAGATAGGTATCGACCCCGTGTCACGCAAGTACGAGAACCGCCCGTTGCCGATTCCCCCAGTACAAAAAAAAAAAACTCATCATAGAGAGTGACCACATGTAATGACTAATTCTTATTTATGGTGAATTTATACTTAATGGTGTTGTTCACAGGTGGAAAAATTCCCTCTTGTAACAAGAGATAACTACCTTATCACAAGCTCCAATTAGACTTGTTTTCATTTGGGATGGTAGTTTCCAACTGATATGTGGACTCAGTTTACCACTCAATATTTGTGTTTTTTGGAGAAGAAACTTGATTGTTTAAGATCTGATCTGACTCAACCTAAATTTGCAGAAAAGAAGACTAATCTATTAATCATATCTCAAACGAGAGAAAATGATAATTAAACAACCTAGATAAGAATAATAAATTCTCAAGACTAGAAGGAATTTGTTATCTCAAAGAATTATTAGGCACAATAATTGTTGTCACTAGAAATAGATCAGAACAATTATATCTACACTTTATTGGTAGTCAAAGGAAAAGATTTAAGTATCTAGAAAACAGATGAATGAAAAACAATAGTCTCGTAAATCAGCCCCGAGATAATGTTTTATTTATTCAAAATATATAAGAAGTGCTCCAAGCACATCATAAATATATTTTCCAATTGATTGATTCTTTAAAACATGAGCATCAAATAAAAGAAGAGGATGATAATTGATAAGCTTCTAGAAGAAATTCATAAAGTAGACCAACGGTTAGCATAAATGCAAAAATTATCATTAATCATAAAAATAATCTTAATGACAACTAATGCACCTCTTATTTGATAAACAATCAATTGACAAGTTCACATTGGAAAGAATTCACATGAAACTGAAGCAAAGGAATTTGCAAATAATTAACAGAAATGCAATCACCACAAATTCACATTACTCATAAATGAACTCATTAAAAGACAAGGTCTTGAAAAATTGATTCAAACTTGATAAAAATATAGAGAAGTTGGCCCCGAAACAGGTCGCGGATTTTGAAACTCCACCTTCCGCGGAGTACCTCCACACCGTCGGCCCTCAAGGAATCGCCCCTCCGCCATCAACGCCATACCCACTTTTCCCCTGCATCTGTCGCGTTGCTCCACATGTCTGCTTTCCCTGGAAGCACTCGCCCTCGCCCTCATTTTCCCATCCACACACCTTCGCCCTCGCCCTTGTTTGCCCAGCCACGCACCCTCGCCCTCGCCCACGACCGCGCACACCCTCGCCCATATCCACGGTAAAACATGGTGTTAGAATATGAAAGATGTGTGCTCGTTTTACCATTGACAATACCCTTGTCACCCAACCATAGGCCGAAGCCAACCTCCGAGCACCTTAACCTTCACAGAGAATCACTCTGGAAGCAAACCCTAGGCTAGATAGCCAAATAAAGCATAGTGCACCTTTCCCCAAGGATAGCACATCACAAAGAGCTGATCAGATAGTCCAAACCCTAGCCAAGAGATAGTCCAAGCGTAATTGCTAGCTGCAGCAGCTGCAACGGCATCTCCCCTCCAAATCTGTGCACAAGACTGGGCACTGCAATTCTGAGACTCCCTGTCAGAATGAGAACTGGCCTCCTATATTTATACTAATTATGGCTAACTGCCAGGGCCAACTTCTCATTCTGGGTATCTGTTTGTTCAGTATATAATATTATTTCTGGACGACTTCTTCTCTTGGAGGCTAATAACCTAATATAAATTATCTTCTTGAGCCGACAAGTCTTTTAGGGTTATTAGCCAACTCATTAGGGTTTCTTCTTGCTTCCCGGAGTATTCTATCCTTGTCAGGTTTACACATGGAGGTAAATACCTCCCGCAACTACCATAATATCAACACTCCCTCCTAGCTAGGGAGGTATTACAGGTAATTGTCTTTGAGCACAAAACATACCATTCACTCGGTAGCATCAACATAGTTATATAGACTAGATCATGAGCATCATCATCATCAGCTGCATCATCTCTCGAAACCATACACTATCTAAGTAATCAGACATGATGCTCACTCCACAGAGTGATACAAGAGCCATTCTTCTAATCTAGAAGAGTAAATGTTCTGAACCATTTTTCGTCTCGAAAATTTTTGTCCTTTAATCATCCATCTGGATGATAATCATTTACCAAATTGCCTGATAGTCTTCAAGGCAATCGGAACAAAAATAGAACACAACTTTGTCTATCCATAGTAGTACATAACTACAATCCAGTGGTACACTACCACACCAAGTAGCAAACAGGTACTTGATCAGTAACGTATAGTCACGAACAGTGGAACACATCCACCACAATAGTATACATCTACTGTCATACAGTCTTCATAACAATCATCTGATATCAACCTGCAGAGAAACGATTATATGATATAAATTGAATCATCTGGGCCAATCTTTCACTCACATCTGTGAGATCTGAAAGAATATCTGCCCTCAGAGTAGAACAATGAGATATCTAGACTATTCTTCTCAAGCAAGGAAGAATAATTGTCATGTTTTCTGAACCTGGACCATTCCCCACCCTAGGCCATTCTTCCTACACTAATCAAAGTGCACCCTGGAGAGAATGTATAAACCCTAAGGAATGCATGTCCCTGATTGTTGAGCCTGGACCATTCCCCACCCTGGGCCATTCTTCCTACACTAATCAAAGTGCACCCTGGAGAGAATGTATAAACCCTAAGGAATAACTTTATGGGCCATTTCCTCTGTTAACCACAAGAGGAAAACATTGTCCTGCATCAACCTCCAAAACAGACCATTCCTCATGTTAACCACAATGAGAAATCATTGTCCGATGAGGCGGGCCAGTCTTCTTGAGTAACCCTCAAGAAGAGAGACTGCCCTAGACCACTCCCCATGTTAACCACAATGGGAAGTCGTTGTCTATGATACATCAACAATCTGGACCATTTCCCATGTTAACCACAATGGGAAATCATTGTCTGTCAGAAATCTCAATCCACTTTCCGAACAGGAAAGAATCTGCCCAACTGGGCTATTTTTCATTCTCGAAAAATAAATGTCTTCAATGATATTTTCAGTGCTCCCTCCCAACCTAGGAGTCATCTCTTCCTTTTTCAATAAGGAAGTAGTCTCCACGAGCTTCAACTTGAGTACGCAAACTCTTTCATATTTTACCAAAATGTCTGCTTATCTGCTCATCTGTGGAGATATGTATTGGAGAACCACTTTCTCCTTTCTAGACTTCATTACAGATAATGTAATGCTTGATTTCAAATATACTTGGTCTGGAACACTGGTTTTCTCTGAAGGCCTCATGTAGCTCTGATCAATAGAGTATATCATTGTTGGAAAACTGGAACATATCCATGTGGCACTTCTTCTATCATAATGAGATATGATCTACTGAGTAATCATCTTGATACAATATCTTTGTTATAGAAAATATTCACCACGCTTCTGTTGTGCACTGGAGGTTCTCCACCAAGTTGTCTTCTTCTATCTGCATGCAAGGGTCTCTTTTTGGTATGCATCAAAGTTTTGAGGTTGCTCTTCATACGCTCTTTATTCAATTTCTCTGGAGAACATTCTTTGCATTCATCTGATGTAGAACTCCAACTCATGGATGTTGCAGATGATATAATGACTCATGTAGAGATGAGTCTGGTTTACTGGAACAAGTAATCATCATAGTCTTCTCCCTCCATCTGGGAGACCCTCTAGCTCTGGATCTTGCAATGCTTGCATATATACACTGTTCTTCATCATAGCTTTCAGTTTTGCTTGATTGCTTTCATATTAGGCTGGTAGTCTTGTGATTCTCGATACAATGATTTGTTGTTCAGGCTTTTCTTCTTTCTTGGAATCTTCATGTTCTTCCTCATGTTTTTCTTTAGATTTTGGGTCCATGGAGTTTCTTATAGATTCCATCATAGAATCACGGATGTGGATGCACAACCAGGGATACTTTAAGGCTTCTCTTTGAATAATACATATTGTCTTTCGTGGTTGCTATCATGGATATATACTTCATCATCTTCAATGGATCATAGGATTGGCTCCCTCCTAATTCTTGCTTCATGTATGAGTGCATATAATCGGCTCCCTCCATCTAACAGAGTCCACGCTTCCATCTGCATCCTTATTGTCTTCTGCAATATATAATTGGTTCTCTTGTCTAACAGAGTCCACGCTTCTGTCATGTTGTCTTCTACAAAACGTCATAAGTCTTTTTCCAATTTCCTCTCGATTGCTGACTTCTTTCTGTCTTTGCTTCTTCTAAGTCTCTTCATGATTGATTCGGCTTATCTTGCAATATATTCCACATGATTTGTATTTCATTCTTTCATGTGTATTATCTAATGATATCCATTCTTATCTTGTTGTTCTTCCATAGGTACAGTTCTTCTTGGAACACATTATCTTCCAAGAGATAGATATACAAGATATGTACAAAGACGTTGCAAACAAGATATGTACAAGAAATAAGAAGAGTTTTGTTACCTTTAGAAGAAGAAGTCTCTTCCATCCTACTTAGTCTTCTTTGTAGGTTCCTTTTCTTCGGCAATTGATGCTTCATGTTTCTCCTTCCTTTTCTTTAGCTCGGGACAATGATTCTTGTAGTGACCATACTTTCGACGGTTGAAGCATTGTACTTTTGAAATGTCTTTCTCTTGATTTGGCTTCCTCCTTGAACCAAACTTCCTTTTGTTCCTGAAGTTCTTGAATCTTGTTGTGAAGGCTTGATCATCGTACTTCTTTTGGGGTTTATCTTTTGCACTGGTCCTTGATTCTGCTTGAGCACAGCAAGTCCAAAGTTCTTCAAATGTCAAATACTCCTTTCTTGTGTTCATGCTTGCGGCAAATACATCCCACGTCTTGGGAAGACCATTGAGTACTATGTTTACCAACTCCTTCTCTCAGGTGATCTCTTCAATAGCTTGTAGTTGATCTCTTAACTGAGAAATTCTCACAAAGTATGATGTTATGCTATCATCATCATTCATCTTCATGTCACGGAGCTCATTCTTCAGACTCATTACTTGTCCAATGTTTCTGACTGAGAAGAGGTTTGTTAGGGCATCGTACATCTTATTCAATGAGTCAATATGGGAGATGTAGGATATCAAGTGGTCTTTGATAGAATCCACTATTATACTCATGGAATTGATGTCACTGTCTTTGAACTTCTCCATAGCTGCAATGTTCTGTGGTTCCTTCTCTTTCCCTTCTTCAAACTCTGGTTCACGATCTTTCCTTTCATGATATCCAGCACTTTATTCTTGGCAAGGATGAGATCAATCCTTGTCTTGCACTCTCTAAAGTTAGAGGCTCCATCTAACTTGTTCTCTGACTTCATAGAATAGGTCATGGTTGCTTTGACTTGGTCAAACCCTAGATTTGACCACAAACTCAAACTTCACGTCTTGGCTTGCTGAGAGTATCAAGAGATGTGCTAGGCTAGGGCATACTGATCTGTTCGGAGATTAGGTCAATCCCTTCACTTAAGATGCCTCAACAAGAGGATTAGGGTTTCTACAACTACTCCTGCTAGTAACCCTAGTGGCAGTGTCTTGGAAGTTGCTTATGTTAGTAACCCTAGCGGCAGTTCCTTAGCGAGTTCAATATCCTAGCAGCTATAATTTCCTTCCAGTGTTTAGATTGAATGAAGGAGGTGTGGGCCCATGACCTATTAGAATGTGAAAGATGTGTGCTCGTTTTACCATTGACAATACCCTTGTCACCCAACCATAGGTTGAAGCCACCCTCCGAGCACCTTAACCTTGACAGAGAATCACTCCAGAAGCAAACCCTAGGCTAGATAGCCAAACAAAGGGTAGCGCACCTTTCCCCAAGGATAGCGCATCACAAAGAGATGATAAGATAGTCCAAACCCTAGCCAAGAGATAGTCCAAGTGTAACTGCTAGCTGCAACAGCTGCAATGGCAGCTCTCCTCCAAATCTGTGCACAAGACTGGGCACTGCAATGCGCACAAGACTGGGCACTGCAATTCTGAGATTGCCTGCCAGAATGAGAACTGGCCTCCTATATTTATACTAATTCTGGCTAACTGCCATGGCTGACTTCTCATTCTGGGTATCTGTCTGTTTAGTATATAATATTATTTCTGGTCGACTTCTTCTCTTGGAGGCTAATAACCTAATATAAATTATCTTCTTGAGCCGACAAGTCTTCTAGGGTTATTAGCCAACTCATTAGGGTTTCTTCTTGCTTCTCAGAGTATTCTATCCTTGTCAGGTTTACACGTGGAGATAAATACCTCCCGCAGCTACCATAATATCAACACATGGATGCGGCTAGAAAAACCTAGCCGCAGAGCCCCAGGCCACCCGCTGAGTGTTCTTCAAACTAGGGAACTCGCCGCAACATGTTGATCTTGCTTGTCCACTTGCATGTAAGTGGCAGAGGTGTTTTGATCATGTTATGTTTTAGATTCAAATTGTGCATCTTCTTCTTCATCAACATTTATTTGGATAACACCTTGATTTTCACTTTTCTCTTTCAAAAAGGCTTTCTTTCTATTAAATGGTCGATCTAGAAATTCTTGCATTTTGGGATTGCTACTCAACTCATGAATTTGTTGAGCTACTTCTTGGTAATTCAAGGCCCTTTCAAAAATGATATCAAATGGGTCATCCTCATGATTATAATCTTTGAGCCAACAACCTTCTGAGCAGAATTCACAACAGTGCAAGTAGAGATATCGTTATTAGAGATGATCCATCATACCATGTCATAGTAATGAATAATTGTTGGTCTGGTAGTTATCATGTGCAGGTGGGACTTCTTGATATCTTCCAAGTCATCAATGTTGGACTTGTACTCTTCTATAAAGTATCCATCTTCGGTGAATTTGTAAATATCTCTCCATTCCATGTTGTTTGTGGCTCCCTTCTTGAAACAAGTATCTGAGAAAAATGTTGAATTCGAGTTCTTTTCAATATCCTCCTCCTCATCCTTTTGTTGTTTTTCTTTACCCTTCCTGGTCATCTTGTCATCAATAGTTCTTGTAGAAAGAAATTTCAAGGTGAGATTTGGATATAAATAAAACTTTTTTTACTAATCTCAACAATGATATAAACAATGGGACTAACCGGAAGAAGCTACTAAGAAGAACTTCGTGTCTTTAGATTCCTAAATTTATGTAGTTGGCATTACTTAATAAACTAAAAAACACTATGTGAAATGATAACGGAGCGAAAGGTAGTGTTATGTGCAAATCCATGCCATTTATTTGATCTTAATTCATCTCCTAGTGCTCAGTAAATTCATTTAATTCGCATTAACAACAATCGTCGGAGCTCTTAAATGGAGAAAAGATAGTTTAGATTTTTGAAAATGAGAGGCAACAATTGTAACCGAGCAGTGACTCACCAGGACTCTCCAGATATTTAAGCCTTCAAAACACAGTGATAAGACCTGGTCGGTGTGATTATGTTGAATATTTTCATTATTGGACAAAATCCTTTGATTAACTGCACCATCGAAGAACTAGGAGACGTGGGGTTTCTTATTTCAAACAAAAGGCAAGGCGCAAAGAATCCCAATTAGGTTTACGACTAATCAGGTCACCGGGACATTGAGACACCAGGAGATCGAGGTTTCTTACACTTTGAAACAAGAAGTAAAACCCAACCCGATCACTGGCTCACCGGTGCACCAGAACACCGGGAATCGGGGAAGTTAATGTAAAGAGTTCAAAGGAAGACCATCCCGACCACCAATTCACCAGGACACCAAGTGAATACAATATATATATATATATATATATATTCTTGATCCAAAGGATTTCATTAGGAAGTTTAATTTAGATCAAGAATTGATGAACAAGACACCAAAAGAAATATAAAATAAATTAAAATGTAACAAATAAAAAAATTGTAAGGGACCCATTCTTTATTTATTCAATAAAATTAAAAATAATGGGGGGTTGTTGTATGGGTTACAACAAATGGCGACACATTGGGAGAAATAATTACCTTTGTTGTTGAAAAATATAGGGATATTACTCATTCTAAGGATTATTTATGGCCACAAGATTTCACTTATTAAGAGGCATAATACTTGACATCTAAAAAGATTAGTTATCCATTACCAATACTCTCTACTTACATAAAAAAATTAAGAGCAAGAAAAATGAAGTTCATTGTTTTCTAATAAGACAATAAGTTTCTAATTAGTTATGAAATCAAAACAAAGGCTCAAGTCTTTATACAAACCAAATTTTGCATGCATTTGTTCCTCGTCTCCTTGGAACCCGACATTGTTTTGCTACTCGTGAGCATCCATAGCATCAACAAAGATGCCTTAGTATCATACAAGCATTTCCCTATTGTCCACGAGCGTCCATAGCCCTGATGGGTTTACTTGTACTTCCCACACTTTACATTAGTGATTTTCAATTTCCATTTTATAATTTGGCACTCTTATGCTATATATGTGTGTGTGTGTGTGTGTGTGTGTGTGTGTGTGTGGGGAAGAGGGGTGATACGAAAGTTATTTTGATTAGAAAAGTATTGGTGGATAAAAACTAAGCCTAAGGTTTTTCTTCCATTTCCAATTATCACTATGTCAACCTTATATGGTGAAATGAGTTAAGATCTTTTAAAAATGTTAGATAGTCATTTTCTTTCAAATGAACACTATAATTATTTTTATATCAAGTAAAACCTCTTCTATAAATTGAAGTTATTAACTTGTATTCCAGAACCTAATGAACAACAAATGAGAATACCCTTTCAGATTTATGGCTGAGACATGCCTTCCAATGTGTGACCAAAGTGAAGTGAAAAATAACAACCAAAACAAAAAACTCAAAAACAGAAAAATATGAAGGAAAGAGACTGTACAATATTTACAAGATGTCAAAAATGACTTAAGCAAAATATTTTTTAAGAATTTGGCCATTCACAAGGAGATTTTCAGTTTCCCCGTTTAATGATTGCAAAATATGAGTTCAAGGGCCAAGTTTCTTAGCATTTTGAAATGGTCCTAGCCAAAGATGTTGGAATTTTGTGTGTTTTCCTTTTTCTTCATGATCTTTGTCCCATGTCAAGACTAGGTCACCTATTTGAAAGTTTTTTTTATCAACTGAATGTTTATCAACCCATCATTTAATTACTGTTTGATGTTCATGAAACTTATTTTTGGTTTTTTCTTGTTCTTCTTCTAACTTCATTGATGTACTTCTATTCTCATTTGCATCTTTGGACATGACTCCTCTTGGAAAGATTGAGCTAATTTGATAGAGGCAAGAAAAATATTTGGAGGTAAGATTGATTCTTTCCCATAGACAAGAATATATGGTGAATTTCCTAATGATTTCTTGGGTCTAACCCTATCTTCCCATAAAGCATTATTAAGTTGTTTATGCCAATTCATTTAATATTCATGAACAGTATTTTTGAGGATTTGTATTAAATTTTTATTAGTTGATTATGCTAAGCCATTTCCTTGAGGGTAATAGTTGGTAGATTATTTAATCGTAATCCATTTTTCAAAAACATATTCAGTTAATTTAAGAGATGAAAACTAATATAAAAAACCAAAGAGTTTGGAATGTTGTTGAGGGGGCCTCTTAGGCCCTAATAGTCATCACATATATGTTATTAGACATTAGACTACATGATAATGTGTAATAAAGTAAGAATATATGTAACAAGTGGTAAATGTAACTAAACAAAGGATTAATTGGAGCAGGTGCAACTGCTCCAACCATTTACCTATTGTATAAACAACCCTAAAGATGGAATACAAACTTGGAATGGAATTCATTCCCACATTTATCTCATTCTTTCTTGGGAGTTGTGTGTGTTGATGTGTGTTTTAATGTAGCCTCTCTCTTGGATGCTTGCCTCAATTTCCTAGACTACAACAGATGCCAAACCTGGAAATTATGAATTGATTAAGGAAATAGATAACCTAATCTTCATTAACTTTCTTGAGGGGAATGGCTTCATCCATCGTGTAAAATAATCTATTGCAATCATAATGTATTTGTGAAGTTGTGTGAAATTGGGATTGATCTCCCCGATTATATCTAGGCCCCATTGTTCAAAGAGACCTTCAACTTCAAAAGGATGCAATGGAAAAGCAGGTTTATTTTCCCTTCCAAAAATTGTCTGACACGGTTTGCGTTTCCTAGCATACACATAAGCATCTTTGAACAAGGTCGGCCAAAAATATCCAGCTATGAGAATTCTATGCACAATCATTTCTTCACCAAAATTCCCACCAACTGGTCCATCATGAAGTTGAACCAAAACTTTATCTACATCGGGTTTTTCAAGACATCTTAGAAAAACATTATCGTAAATTTTTTTGAATAAAACTCCATCAATGAGATTATATTTAATTGATTTCAATCTTAACACTCTTTTCTTATTTGGTTCTAAATATTGAGGAACAATACAATGGTTTAGATAATATTTGATGTCATTATACCATGAGAAAGTAGGTGCTAGAACATATTGAACTTCATTGCTTACCTCCAACTCGTTTTCCCAACCTTCTTGACTGCTTACCTGAGCACCTTCTAAATTAGCAGCTAACTTACATAATCCTTGACCTCTTACAATCTTTGTTGGCTTGATTTCAAGGTTGTATTCTTGGAGTGTTGTCATCCATTTTGCTTGTTTATCCCCTAATTCTTTCAGGATCAACAAATTTATAATTGAGGGATGTGGTATGATGATTTTTTAATGTGTCTTCAAAAGGTATGGGAGAAAATGTTTAACCACTTCGAAAACGGTGTAAGCCTATTTATCAATGTCAGGATATCTTAATTCAGCACCATGTAGTCTAGAAATCATGAAAGATATTGGGACCTCGAAACCTTCTATGTTTTTTTGAATCAAAACAACTTCATAAGAAACATCATATGCAAAAGTATACAAAATAAATTCCTTTTCAAAATCTGGACTCATAAGAGTGGGATATTGGATAATTGCTTCCTTAATGTTTTTTAATGTTTCCCCTTTTTTATCTTCCGACTTAAATGCATAAAAAAAAATTATCGTGTCATGTAAATCTTTAACTATTTAAGCAAAACTAGGGACAAATATCCTCACAAAATTTATTTTCCCTAAGAAAGATTGCACGTTTTTTTTATTGTGAGGGAAAGAAGTTTGTGAAATAGCTTTAGTCCTTTCGGGATCTATTATAATTCCAAATTTTGAAATGATAAAACCCAAAAGTTTACCTTCTGTTATAGCAAAAAATGTCTTCTTTGGGTTTAAATAAATACCACATCTTCTACATCGATCAAAGATTTGTCTTAAATGATCAACTTTCTCATTTCTATTTTGGGAATAAATTGTAATATCATCCAAATAAACAACCATTTATTTATTTATTAATCCTATGAAATCAATATCCATGGCCCTTTGAAATGTGGCACCCACATTAATTAATTTGAAAGGTATCTTCCCATATGCGTAGGTTCCCCATTTGATCCTAAAAGTAGTTTTAATTTGATATGATTGTAACCTTAAAAACCATCTAAAAGAGAAAACATTTAAGACCCAGCTACTCTTTGCAAAATTTGTTCCATAGGTGGAATAGAGTAATTATGTTTTTTTAAGATTTATTTAAATTATGAAAGTCAATACAAATTTTGATATCCCCGTTCTTTTTCCTAACTGGAACTAAATTTGAAACCCATTGTGAATGCCTAACTAGAAAAATAATCTTAGCTTGTAATAATTTCTTCAATTCCGTTTTTATTTGAAGCTCAAAATTGGGGTGGATTTTTCTAAGTTTTTGTTGCACGAGCTTAGCCTCTTTCCTAGTAGGAAAGACATGTTGGATTATTTTAGTGTCATAGACCTTAAGATCATCCTAAGTCCATGAAAATATGTCCTTATATTCCTTAAAGAGTTTAATAAATGCATTGCATTAAGAGGGAGAGCAATTTATTCCTAAGTTAATGTTTTGAGGATTTTGATTTGTTTATAAATTTATTACCTCATTTTGCATTGAGTAACTGTTGATTTTACAATTTGTTTTCTTTTTTAATTTATCTTGCAAAACATCATAAAAAAAAATCTAAACTTACGACTGATTTTGGGATTCCATTTTCTATATTTGATTAATTACCTAGAGAGATCTCATTTATTTCCTCATCATGTTGATTTTCATCTATGATGGAATCTTTAAAAGTGCCTTCCTGTGTAATAAATATTAGAATCTAGTCAACTTCATCAAAGACCCTCCAATTTGTGATGTTATCTGACACTAAGGGGTTGAAAATCAATTCAACGGAAAATTTGTCAGGGGAGAAATCCATTGAAGGAATCAAACATGAAACAACATTAGCAAGCAAATCAACTTCAACATTTAATGCATGAGGCACAAAGATAATATCAAAGGCATCAAAATTATCAATCAAATTCAATACCTCGTGTTGGTAGTTCTTAAGATGATTAGAAACACAATGTATGATATCCTTGACCTATTTGGTTATGATTTCATAATCACCAACTACTCTTATTACTTTGATCTGGATTTTATGAGAAAAATGAAATGAATACATATTATTAACAGGTGCTTAACACAAAATAACAGAGATATAGTAAAATTGGTTTTCTATTCAATAAGGAAATAAGCTGAAACTGTAAAATGCAGCGGAAACAAGCTTCCTGGAATGGTGGCGGCTTATCTCTGAGAAGAGATGTGATGGTTGCGCTCATTCGCAAAAAGATCATTACAATGAGGCTCTAAAGGCCTTTTTACAATAAACAGGAATGCCAAAAACCTTAGACATCCAAAAACCTAACCGTAGGAAATGAAGCGCCAAAAGTCATGTGGGCCCCGTCTGGGTAAGTTAGTACATCAACTTCCTGGGGTTGTAACTTTTGCATACGATCTTCGTTTTAGGCGTATGATAGCCCATTGGAAAGGTATCATTGAGGAGATTCATTTTGGGGGCTCAATAATTCTTTTAGATATCATTGAGAAGATTTATCCCGAAAAACCTTCATTTAGGCCCTCAAAATAGCCCCGGAAGTTAAAACTGCTAAAAATAGTAAATTGCCAAAAAAATGTTTTGAGCTAGTTGGAAAAGGTGGGTGGCCACCGATATCCACCTGGACCAATCCTCCCTCCTTAGGAAGCAATGGTCTCCATTGCATTGATTTCCCCCATCAGATGAGGAAATTTTTGTTGAATTTGGCCCCGGGTGAGCCACTTGCCTTGGTGCAGGAGCTGCCCTACTTTGATGACTCGATAAAGCTAGATCCTTTGTTGTCGAGTGCCCTTGATCTGTGTGTCCACAATCTGATCGTTAGATGCCTATTATATGTAGTCGGGTTTGAGCTCTGTTGGTGTCAGTTATTCTGCTACGTCTGAGGTGTCCAATAATGGTGGGAAATAAGGGCGAAGGAGATCCACGTTGAACACTGGGTGCAGGCCAAGGAAAGGAGGAATGTTGAGCTCAAAAGCATTATCCCCCATGGCCTTGGTGATGGTGTACGGCCCATAACAGAGTGGGTGAAGCTTCCGATGGGGTCCTGTAAGGCGTTCTTTCTGCAAGTGCAAGCAAACTTTGTCGCCCACCTGAAACTTATGTGGCACCCGATGTTGATCATGGCATTGCTTGTACTTGTCATTGGACTTTTGTAGGATATCCTAAACCTGTTGGCAGATGTGTTGGATCCGTTCAATGAACCGGGTGGCTTTTTCAACTTCAGTTGGAGCAGGAGATGAGTTGGTCGAGGTGACCGCAAGGGAAAGTGAAACATCTATGGGACCCAATGGTTGGAATCCCAACCCCACCTAAAAGGGGTTGTGGCCAGTTGAGCTATGTAGGGCTCAGTTGTAGCTATGTTGGACATAGGGAAGGCTCTCATCCCATGTGCGAGGGTTCTTTGAATTATACATGCACAAGATATGCACAATCATTCTATTTATGACCTCGGTTTGGCCATCTATCTGGGGGTGGAAGGTTGTGGATTTGGTGAGCTTGGTGTCTAGCAGTGACCAAAGGCTCGACCAGAATGTTCTGAGAAATCGATTGTCCCGATCTGAGACAATGGTTTGTGGGATTCCAAAATGTACCCAGACTCGTTCCAATAAGAGCTTGGCAATGGTCTCTGTGGTGATGTTCTTCTTGCAGGCAACCAAAATTGTCATCTTAGAAAAGCGATCAACAACCACAAAAACACAGTCATTTCCCCGCTTGGTGGACGGGAGGCCCAACATGTAGTCCATTGAGATGCATTCCCATGGCCTGTCAGGAGTAGGAAGAGGGGTGTACAGGCCCTGTTTCTTAGTGGTCATTTTGGCAATAGCACAGGCAGTGCAGGACCTGATATACTTGTTGACCTCCTGTCAAAGTTTCGGCCAGTAGAAATGTGTTTTTATCATCGCCATTGTCTTTTTGACGCCGAAGTGTCCTGCCACCCAAATGTAGTGGGCTTCCCAGATCAGCTTCACTCACTCGCTTGATGGAACACAGATATGGCCTAGACGACACAACAACCCATCCTGGAGATGGAAATTATCGACAACTGCGTTTGCACCCAACATTTGGTAGGTGGTGACGAAGTTCGGGTCTGTCTCATAGAGTTGGGGCCATCTAGAGGTCTCATGGTCGCAAGAGTCTAGTACCGTGGTGAGTGTCTCGACTGGCGGTCTGCTAAGGCAATCATCGACGCGTTTGGTGCTTCATGTTTTATACTTGATGTTGAGGTGGAATTGCTGCAAGTATGTGGACGACTTTTGATGGTGATCATTCTGCAATTTTCCTTGTGTCTGCATGAACTGCAATGGCTTATGATCAGTGTGGATGATTGTCTCCTTCCCAAGAATGTAATGTCTCCACCGGTGGCAAGCTTGCACAATGGAGTACATTTCTTTGTCGTAAGTAGGGTACTTACGGATAGCATCTGATAGTGTCCCACTATGATAGGCCACGGGGTGGTCGTGCTGAGTGAGAATGGTGCCCACCGCATAGTCTGAAGCATATGTATTGATCTAAAAGGGTTGTTGCAGGTCTGGTAGTGAAAGTATTGGGGCTGAGCACAAGCGTTTCTTCAAATCATCGAACACTTTTTGTTGGTACCGACCCCATGTAAATTTTTCCTTACCACCACCCCTGGTTATTTGGCTGAGGGCCCATGCAATATGGTAGAATCCCAACACGAAACTACGGTAGAAATTGGCAAGGCCCAAGAAGCTCTGAAGCTCAGTGAGTGTGGTTGGGGTTGGCCAGTCACAGATGACTTGGACCTTGGTTGGATCCACATGTACGCCATGTTGATCAACGATGTAGCCCAGGTAATGGACCCTATCCATGTCGAAGGAGCATTTTTCCAAGTTGGCATATAGCTTGTGTTGTTGCAAGGTGTGCAGAACCTGTTGAATATGTTGCAAGTGTTTGGCCCAAGTCTTGTTGTAAATGAGAATGTCATTCAGATACACCACTACAAAATTATTGGTGAATGGTCGCAGGATATTGTCCATCATCCTCATGAAAGTGGCTGGAGCATTTGTCAAACCAAAGGGCATGACCAACCATTCAAAAAGGCCTTCCTTTGACTTGAAGGCGATTTTACATACATCGGTCTGTTCTATTGGGACCTAGTGGTAGCCAGACTTCAGATCGATCTTACTGAAGTATTTGGCCCCCGTGAGTTGATCAAGGAGGTCGTCGATTTGGGGAATCGGGTATCGGTTTCTGACTGTGATTTTATTCAGATCTCGGGAATCAATGCAGAGTCGCCAGGTTCCATATTTCTTTTGTACCAACATGATTGGGCTCTCGCAAGGTGATGAGATGGGACAGATGTGCCCCTTGTGGAGTAGTTCTTGGATCTGTCGTTTGATCTCCTCATTCTCTAATAGAGAGTGGCGATAGACTATCCCATTGGGAAGCGATACGCCAAAGGTCAGATCGATGAGGTGCTTGACCTGGCAATGCAGAGGTACCCCGGTAGGTGAGGAGAAGATATCTGAGTATTCTTCCATGACCTTATCTACTTGCTTTTGTTGTGTGGAGAGGTCGGCCACAGAGACCCTGGATGTGGTTGTGATATTTCTCTTATTCTGAGAACGAATCATGAAGAAGACAAACTTCCTCGTCTGAGAGATGACCTTCATGCATTGGTTAGCGGAGATTAAGGAAATAACACTAATTGGGACTGCCTCGGGTATCCTGTACAGTTTCTTGTTCAAAGTAATAATAACACTACGAGGCCTAGACTCATATACAGCATGACGTTTCCATAAATAAGATTGGCCCAAAATAACATCATAAACTTCGAGAGGAGCAACATCACACAATACCTCGTCTTTGAAGGGCTTGATGTCGTACAACAATCGGCACTGTTGGTTGACACGGAGATCACTTCCTTGGCGGAGCCATCCAATGGTGTAGGGTTGTGGGTGTGGCGTTGTCAGGAGGGCCAACTGCTTGATGACCTTTGCTGAGATGAGGTTCTTTTAGCTTTCGCTATAAACGATGAAGTGCATTGGGGTGACTTTTACCCACATTTGTGAATGGAAGAGGCGTTCTCCTTCTTCTGGCTCGTCTGGTTCACCGGGTTGGAGCTTGGTGGTAGCAACGGTGGCACTAGGTTCTGCGTCAATGATCTGTCTTCCCGTTTCTGGTTCTAGCTCAGAGTCAAAACCCGCATCTGATTCAGAGGCTTTCACTTCGGTCACCAGTGACTGCTTTGAGCGGCAGTCAACAGTGTTATGCCAAGGGCTCTTATGGAAGTCGCACCACTTCCCGGTATCTTTCTTTGTCTTTCTGGTGTCCTTCTTTGCTTGCAGCTTGGACTGGTTGTCCTGATACTGTCCATATTTGCTCTGTCCTTTGTTTTGTGGGTTGGGGCCACCCTTTCCTGGCTTTTGTTGTGAGGGGTTCCCAGGCCCAAATTGTCGCGTCTTTTTTTTGAGCTTCTGCTCGATTTTGATGGCATAAAGGTAAGTCGCGCCCAAGGATGAGATGTCCATAAATTCCATTTCGGTCTGGATGTATCTATGCAGAGCGTTGCGATACTTGAGCACCATATGTCACTCTGAATCTTTGATACCCAACTTGGTGCGCAAGGTATGGAAGATATTTGTGAAATCTGGCACTGCTTGGTCTCTTTCTTGCCACAGTGTGGTCCATTTGGTATACAAGTCGTCATAACTTCCAATAGGGTAGTATTGTTCCTTAATAACATCCCTTAAAGATTCCCAAGTGGCCATGACTGTAAATAATGAGGGTTCCTCTATTTCCTTTTGCTCACAGAAATTTTCCCACCAATCTTTGACATGGGGAACGACTTTGAGGAGAGAAAAAGTAATATTTTCTCTATTCGAAAAGTTATGGACAGAAAAATACCCTTCTAGTAGATTCAACCACTTGTCTACAGCATCTGCATCTATCTGACCTTCAAATATAGGAATATTGAAGTTTATTTGTACCTTGAAGGTGGCGATGCCTCCGCTCGAAGAAGATGCATCGTCTATTGGTAGTTGTCGAAGGATTTGCGTGAAACTATCCATCATCTCATTCCTTTGTTGCATGAGGGCTTCCTCAATCAACAGTTTGAAAGGATCTCTTGTCCCGTCATATTTATTTTATCCTGCCATGAGAGGTTGCTTGGGCATGCAAGAGATTTTGTCCTCAAGAGAAACAAGCTCGAGGCCCAACTCTTTGTACTTTGACCTCATTGGGGACATTCATTAAGACGACAGGGAGCAGACTGCTCTGATACCACTGATCCATATTTTATGAGCAGAACGAAATGACTACAGATTATTAACAGGTTCTTAACACAAAATAACAGAGATACAATAAAATTGGTTTTCTATTCAATAAGAAAATAAGCTGAAAATGTAAAATGCAGCGAAAACAAGATTGCTGGAATGGTGGCGTCTTATCTCTGAGAAGAGATGTGACGGTTGCGCTCATTCGCAAGAAGATCATTGCAATGAGGCTCTGAAGCCCTTTTTACAATAAACGGGAATGCCAAAAACCCTAGACATCCAAAAACCTAACCCTTGGAGATGAAGCGCCAAAAGTCATGTAGGCCCCGTCTGGGTAAGTCAATACATCAACTTCCCAGAGTCGTAACTTTTGTATACGATCTTTGTTTTAGGCGTGATAGCCCATTGGAAAGGTATCGTCGAGGAGATTCATTTTGGGAGCTCAATGATGCCTTCATCTATCATTGAGAAGCTCGATCCCTTAAAACCTTCATTTAGGCCCTCAAAATGGCCCCGGAAGTTAAAACTGCTAAAAATAGTAAATTGCCAAAATTGCCAGAAAATTGTTTTGAGCCAGTTGGAAAAGGCGGGTGGCCACCGATATCCACCTGGATCATACTTTTATTTTTAGATCTATTTATTTTTTGAGACCTTGAATAAGAGCCTTATATTCTGCAACATTATTGGTACAATCAAACTCTAGTCTACATGCTATCAAAGTTTTATTTCCTGAAGGATCTTTAGGAACACATCCAACAACTGCACCTTCATTTGATTTAGAGCCAACAAAATACAAAGTCCAACATTATTTTTTTTAACCAATTCAAAACTCTCTAATTTTGGACAATCAAATTCAGTAACCTGAGTACAATCTAGGATTTGAGCATACAAACCTGATTCTATGTAAGGTGAGGGTTCTGCATGAGAATTACCGAAGAACGAGTTGATGCAAAATTTTCCCAATGTTGAATTTGAAAACATTATCAGTTTATTGAGATCATTTAAATTAGTGATAGTATGTTTCATGAGTTTCTCTCGTTCTACCTTTATTTGGTCGACCATTGAATGGCAACCTGAGATGTGACCAACTAGTTGAAAAATAACCATGTGATTTTTCTGGCCAGTCTCTACTCAAAAGCAAACCATATGATTCAAGAATATCAACCACTATAATATCAATAATTTGATGAACTTTAGGAATCGAAGAGAACCTAATTAAGATGTTTTTTAATTCTCCTAAAACTTCAACAATTGACCTATTCAATTGTAAAATTTGTATAGAAGACTTTGTAGGCTCTATGTTTAGCTTTTTGCACACCGAGTAAGGCATGACATTAGATGAAGCCTCTGAATATACTAAACAATTATGTACATTTCTATTGAAAATTTAAAAGGTCAAAAGAAATGGAGGTGTATGTGAACCATATTTATCTCCAATTAGAACAACATTGACATTAGATGAAAGATTTTGAGTTGTTTTCTCCTTTTCAGAATTTAATTGCAAAGCATGAATTAACTTATTTTTATACT
>ML787161.1:329591-342108 GCA_009831015.1 Picea engelmannii
TGTGAGGAGAAGTAGTTGGGGTTTTACAAGCAGAAGGGAGACCTTTGCTTCTGGTTTGAGAAACACAAATTTCTTTGGATATTTCTTCTTCGTCATCATCTATTATTCCATGAGTAACATCCCATATGACCTTTATTGATGACTCGGTATTTTGATCATCCCTTTGCTCTTCTTGATTAGTTTGTCCTTCTTCTTCTTTCATTACAACAAAAAATTTAAACATGTTAATAAATTTTGGACAATTTTTTTCAGAATGATTGACTCCATGCGCTTGACAGTAATGATCTTGGGAAAATTCCTCAATATGTATTTCTTCAGGGGAAGTATTTGGGTTGTTAGGAGGTGGAGAATTTCTCCTGAAAGGAAGCTTCCATGGTCTCATATATGATGAACTCTCACCTTAAAAAAAAATAGATTACAATATCATTGGAGAGTTTTTAATAAGTCTTTGAAGACTATCCATATCAACATATTCTTTATCATTTTTATCATTTGTGGTTTTGACTACAATTTGTTTCCTAATAAGTGGAAAAGTCATTTTTCTTCAGTTGGTGTTTTTCCTGAAATACTCATCATTTCCTTTTCCACGTCTAGTGTTTCTTCAAATGTTTCTACTAAATTTTTTTTATCGGATCTTTTAATAAAAATAAAAATGGAAGATGGAAAGGTTGTAATATAGAATTCAATAATTAGATTATTTGTAGGCCTAGAATCTTCCAGGATTTTATTCGTCAATGTCAAGAATCTTTGATTAAAATCTTTAATTTTTTCCTTAGGAATCATTTTTATCCTTGATAGTTCTAAGACCAATGTTGTCAGGGACTTATCCTCACCAATTTTTTTCATGAATGCAGTTTCGAAATCATTCAAGTTTGTGATTGTTCCTTGTGGTAATGAAAAATACCACGTGGAATATTTTCTTTCAAAAGTGTATGGGAATAGCTGACATACAACATCTTCATGTTGCATGTCCATTAAATTTACTACTAGCATTAATTTACTAACATGATCTTTAGGAGATTCCCTATTATCAAGATCGAATTTAGGGAGGAATTTCTCAGGATGTTTGTGAAGATCATGGGCAGGACCAGGAACTACAACAGCTCTTGGGGCAAGCCATGGTATCCTTGGTACTCCAACCATTCTTCTCATTTGGGGTTGCGTCAAAATTCCCTAAGGGGACTATCTAGGACTTCCTTGTGGTGAAGGTGGTCGAGATCTGATAGGAGTGTGAGGAGGACTCTATGGTGGAGACGAGGGATTACCTTAACTAAATTCTAATTGAAAATTGATCAATGAATTTTTATCTCTTCTGATCCCCTAAATATATTGGAAATTTGAGCTAAAGGATTAGGTTCAAATATGAAAGTTGTATCACTATTCTTGCCTTTCCTTGACTGACTGCTTTTTTCAGGAATCGTAAATTCGATAGGAGGTTGACCAATTTATTTACTATGTGCTCTAGTTAAAACCATGGATAACTACTAACTACAGTTGTGGATTGGTTATAGGGATTTCTTCAGAAATAGTAGAATCTGCAAGCTCAGTATTGGATGATAAAACATGATTATATCGAGATTCTACCTCTTGTGGATTTTCAAAATTTTCAAGTGAATTGGACACCAAACTTTGTTTAAGAGAAAAAATCCCACTAGTAAACTTAAGGATCCTCTTCAGAGGTGATTTAGTACAAGATGATTGTGATTACTTAGCACCGCGAGATGATCTACCAGCCATGTATGTCACTCGGCCCTCCTTCTAGCATCAATTGTTGACAAGTGGAAAAATCCCCTCATGTAACACAGGATAACTACCCAATCACAAGCCCCAATTATAATTGGTTTTGTTTGGGATGGTAGTTTCCAACAAATATGTGTGCTCGATTTTCCACTCAAGATTTTTTCTCTTTGGAGAAGAGACTTGATCATTTAATATTTGATCTGACTCAACCTAAATTTGTAGAAAAGAAGACTATTCTATTAATCCTATCTAAAATGAGAGAAAATGATAATTAAACAATGTAGATAAGAATAATTAATTCTCAAGAGTAGAAGGAATTTGTTATCTCAAAGAGATATTAGGCATAGTAACTGTTATTACTAGAAATAAATCACAACAATTATATCTACACTTTACTGGTATTCAAAGGAAAAGATTTAAGTATCTAGAAAAAATATGAAAGAGAAACAGTGGTATCATAAATCATCCCCGAGATGATGTTTTATTTATTCAAAATATATAAGAAGTAATCCAAACACATTAGAAATATATTTTCTAGTTAATTGATTATTTAAATTAGGAGCATCAAATAAAAGAAGAACATGATAAATGATAAGCTTCTAGAAGAAATTCATAAAGTAGATCAATTGTCAACATAAATACACAAATTATCATTAATCGTAAAAATAATCTTAATGACAACTAATGCACCTCTTATTTGATAAACAGACGATTGACAAGTTCAGAGAGTTATGAAAATAATTCACATGAAATTGAAGCAAAGGAATTTGCAAATAATTAACATAAATGTGATCACCACAAATTCACATTACTCATAAATGAACTCATCAAAAGACAAGGTCTTCAAAATTTAATTCAAACTTGATAAAATATAAGCTTGAGTCTCTAGTTTCCAACCCTTTCTCCATATGTCAAATTACAATAAATAGAAATTTAAGATCCTGAAATAGAGGCCAGTTTCCTCTTGTGCTTCAAATAACTTTTACATGTGTCACTTAATTCAATAATTGATATCAAAGAGAGATATCTTCCTCGCTAGTTGTATTTTCTTTGTTTTCTTTTCTCTATTGTTCTTGAATCCAAGATTGTCATTAAATGAATTTTCAAACCTTGGTGAAATTAAAGGTGGATAAGGAATACCCTCATTCAACTTAAAGGTGAAATTAAAGGTGGATGATGGTCTGGTAATACTATCGTTGTATGTGGATGACATGTTTCTAACAGGTGTGGAAAAGCTCATCTCAGAGTGTAAGAGAAAATTGGTTGTTGAGTTTGAGATGAAATATCTTGGGATGATGCATTACTTTTGGATCTCGAGGTATGGCATAGACAACATGAGATCTTTTTGAATCAAGGGAAGTATGGAGTGGAAATCCTAAATAGGTTCAGGATGTTGGATTGCAAGGCAATGGCTACACCTATGGTATCAAATTTGAAGTTGCTGCAGGATATGACTTCTGAGACTGTGGATGTTATTTTATACAGATAGATGGTGTGTTTCTTGATGTACTTGATGAACACGAGATCGGAGATATGTTTTGTTGTGAAAACCCTGAGTCAGTATATGGAGCAGCCCAGGCAGGTTCATTTGGTCACAGCAAAACATGTGATAAGGTACCTTAAGGGTACATTGGATTATGGTCTCAGGTGTGTGACAGACCATGAGTTCGGGTTATATGGATATTCTAATTCATATTGGTCCGACAATATTCCTGATCGGAAGAGTACTTTGGCATATTGCTTCAGTCTAGGCTCCAGTATGGTTTCGTGGAGTAGCAGGAAAAAGTCATGTGTAGCACTCAGTACAATTGAGGTTGAATATGTGGTAGCATGTAGAGAAGCAATGTGGATTCGGAAGCTTCTATATGGGTTATTTGGTTTCAAACTAGACGCAACCTGCATTTGGTCTGACAACCAGAGTTGCATAAAGTTGTCAAATAATATGGTGTTCCATGACAGGTCGAAGCATGTCGAGATCAAATATCACTATATAAGGGATATGGTGCAGAGGGGAGCAGTGAGGCTCCAGTATGTGACTACCGAGGAGCAGGTTGTGGAAGTGTTGACCAAGCCATTGTTCAGGATGAATTTTGATCACTTCAGGGACAAGCTTGGCGTGGTCCCTCTTTAGAGGGAGTGATGAGGTACAGATGCATTGTGGGGTAGTGTATGTCCTGGGGACATGTTATAGCTATTTGAGAGCTACACCCACAAGCCTTGGATGCATTGGATGTGAAGTCACAGGGGTGTACATGATGAGGTACATATGCATTGTGGTGTAGTGGATGTCATGGTGACATGTTGAAGCTATTTGAGAGATACCCACAGGCCTTGGATGCATTGGATTTGAATTCATGTTGTGCTATGGATATATGATCATGTATAGATTCATATGTTCAACATTCAATGTTCATGAGCTCGTGTGGAAACAAAGAATACCTTTCGAGTTAAGAGGGAGTGTTGATATTTTGATGTAACTACGGAAGATATTCTTTTGTATTTGTAGTGGTCAAACCTTGAGAAGGTTATTGTAATCTTATTGTATAAATTGACTCAAAAGAAATTATTATTTTATTGTTATTCTTATTATAAAAGTCAAAACGGCCCCTCTTAGGGTTGCGTCTTTTCGGCAGTCAAGTTATGTGTATAAATAGAGGTCAAGTTCCTATCATTTGTATATACACATAACTCGCCTTCTCTTGTGTATTTGGAGCATAGAAAAGGAGGTATAGCGCAAGAGGTCTACGTTTCTTGGTCTTGGTCTACTTGTGGAGAGCTATAACATGACATTGTATAGGTTGAAGGAATCTATACTGAAGAATTGGTTGTTGGGTTTTCTCCCCCACGAGGGTTTCCTAGGATATATCTTGTATTCTGTGATTGTTTATCTTTCAGTGATCCTATTACATGCAATTATTAAGGAATGTTAAAGAAGATAATTGTAACTTCTAAAATTATAACAAGGATAGCATAGAACACCGGCATTGTTGGAGAGAGGATACGTCTGGGAGCATATGATGCAAGATGTAGAAGACTATGTCCATACTTGTCTTATTTTTCAACAAGACAAGGTTGACACTAGAATGAAAGCAGGTTTGTTGCAACCTTTGTCGATTCTAGAGAAGCCTTGGGCAATCGTTTCGATGGACTTCATCACACAAATTCCGGCAGCACAGGGGTACAGTGGAATCATGGTCACGGTTGATCATTTTTCCAAGTACATGGTTTTCATTCCAATGAAGACATATTGTGGGGAAGAAGAGGTGGCGCATATGTTTTTCAAACATGTAGTGAAGTATTGGGGTCTTCCATTGAACATTATTTCGGACAGAGATACGAGGTTCACCGGGAGGTTTTGGACAACACTTTTAAAAATTATCATAACGAAGTTATTGATGAGCTCTACATTCCATCCACATATATATGGAATAACGAAACAAATCAACGAACTATTAGAAGAATACTTGCGTCATTATGTGCGGACGGATCAAGATAACTGGATGGATCTGTAGTATGCGGCACAGTTCAGTTATAACTTTCATAAAAGTTCCACAATAGGCTACAGTTTGTTCAAATTGACAAATGGACAGCAACCCATCACCCCACACATGGTGATTCAAGGCTACTACTAAAATAATCCATCGGCCTTGGGATTCATGACGAGTTGGGAGGATCGGTTGGAGTTAGCTCATGTACATTTGATGGACGCGAGAGGGAGGATGAAGCATTGGGAAAATTAGAAGAGATGTGATGTGTAGCTCAACATAGGGGATCAATTCTTCATGGGGATGGGTAGGAACCAATTCATGCCACCAATCTAGATGGCTCTGTCACTGATGCAGACGTATGAAGGTTCGTTCAAGATACTTGATAAGATCAGAGGAGTCACCTACAAGTTGGAGCTTTCGTTTCACATGAGATCCCATCACCCTATTTTTCATATCAATCAGTTGAAACCATGTCAAACGGACACAGAGGACCTGGCCAGATATGATCCCACCCATGGCCCAACAATGATTACTGATTGACCAAAGTTGGAGGTTGAAGAAAATTTGGTGTTCAAAATTTCAGGGATTGGCAGGAATCGTCATCATGAGTACTTTGTTCAATGGAAGGACAAACCCGAGGAAGATGGTTGGTGAGAGAGTCAAGAGGCACTATGGAGGTGGAAGCACAAGATCCATGAGTTCAAGGAGAAGTACGAAGGAGCACCGACGCTAGGATTGTCTAGGATGGAAATGACTTGGGGTTGGGGAGGATGTAAGACCTCGGGACCCAAGGATAGGTGTGCACAACCACATTAGGAACTTGATTGAAACCACAACACAGATCGGGCAAGAAGACAAAGCACTCGGTCCATCCAATGAATGAAGGTTCTCTTATATCGGGCAAGCTCGAACACCTTGGGCATGCGACATGTCAAGGGGGGCTTAACCAAGGTGTTATGCAACATAAGTTAGACAACAAAATGTTTAACGAAAGGTTGTGGGAAAGACTTAGGCATCCAACCAAATGGACGAGTCAGTTAAGGCAAGGACAACACGCTTAGGTGAGTCGGCCCGGCTCATCTAAGGGATGCATGCACCTAAACAAAATTCAGACAAATGGTTAAGTGTGTGAATTGGTAAAATGGTAGGTCGAATCACACCCATTGATAATAACACTCTGGTTATCATAGTATACTATAGCCGAGGTCTGAATAGGAAGGCCAAGTTCTCCCAAAATTTGGTGGATCCATACTGCTTCAGTACCTTCTTGAACGATGCCGCGATATTCTACTTTCGTAATCGACAAAGAGACTACCTTTAGTTTCTTGCATGACCACACCAATGGTCCAATGCTATAGCGAAACACATAGCCATAAGTGGACTTCTGATCATCAATGTCTCCATGCCAGTCAAATTTGGTGAAGTCGACCAGCGAATTTGAACTTTGACAATACTTGATACCAAAATGAGTGGTACCCTTGAGATAGTGAACATTTCATTTGACTTGTTTCCAGTGGCTTTCGTTCGGGTCCTGCTCAAACCAAGAAACCACACTAACAACAAAGTAAATTTTAGGTCGACTATGAGTAAAATAAATAAGAATTCCAACCAGTTGTCGATAGTAGCATCGACTGCAGGTGTTTGACAAGTTTTGGTAAGCTTTACTCCAGATTGAAAAGGAGTAGCACAGGGATTTTAATCATCCATATTAAAACATGTCAACGGATCCATCACATATTTAGACTATGAAATGAAAAATCCATCACATAGTGGTAATACTTGAAGACCAAGAAAATAATGAAAAGTACCAAGATATTTCATGTCAAAGGAGTCAACAAGTTGTTTCTTCAATCTAAGGATGATATCGTTGGTATTGCCATTAATGAGTAAGTCATCTACATAGACAACAACGATCAAGGTGTCTCCATTGGTATGGAGTACATACAAGTTGTGATCAGACTCATAGCATTTGAAACCAATTCGAAGAAAGAAAATGTCGATCTTAGAATACTAAGCTTGGGGATCCTGCTTCAAACCATAAAGTGACTTCTTGAGTCGAAAAACCAAATTAGAATCTATCACAAAACTAGGTGATTGTTCCATGAAAATTTCTTCAGATAATTCTCCATGAAGAAAGGCACTCTTCACATCCATCTGATGGATTTTTTCCATCCAAAACGAGCAGCAAGCGAAAGAATCAGTTGAACATAATTCATCTTTGCAACATGGGAAAAGGTTGTTAGAAAAACAGGATCGTGGAACAATAAAATAAAACATAAAATATACACAATACAATAGAGACACAGATATACGTGGTTCAGCCAATGTGGGATACGTCCACCAAAAAAATTGTCAGGTCCTTCCTTTTTATTATCCAGCAAAATGAAGGGATACAACCTACATCACACATGTTGTAACTTCCTCTTCTATCTCTCACAGTCTCCTCTTTCATAATACAATATTCGCAATGATACACGGCCGCAATACAATTCCCTCATAAAAGAGGGTTGCCTTCTACGGGGAANAAAAAAAAAAAAAAAAAAACCCTAATATAACTTCTACCATCAAATGTGTGACCTTATAATGAACGGTCTAGATTTACTATGAAATTACAATATACATTTACAAGGCAATTTTTCCTTCGGGGACTTCGCCACTGAACCCCCCCCCCGCGTGGAGGGGTGTACAATCTTCATGGGGTATAAACATGGCTGAAAACAAAGACCTCTGAATCAGGAAGATAATCAGGCTACACAACCAACAATCTCCCACTTGGACACTGATCGCAACAACTCCACTATTGTTGTATCTACTGGAATATGGTCCTTCTTGGACCTGGCATAGTTCTCATATTCACCTTCATGCTTGAAGGCCAACTGAAACTGAGCAGGAACTCAGTTTCTCCCTGGTTACTCCCTTTATTAACATGTCTACAGGATTCTGGCTAGTATGTATATTTTCTAACTTCAAATGTCCATCTTCCAAGACGGATCGTATGAAATGATACTTGAGTTGTATATGCTTAGTCTTTGAATGGAAGGTTGAGTTATTTTCAAGATGAATGGAACTTTCACTGTCATAATACAACATGTTATTCTCCTGCTTCTTTCCCAATTCCTCCATAAACCTTTGTAACAAAATCATTTCTTTACTAGCCTCTATAGCAGCAACATACTATGCTTCTATTGTTGAAAGTGAAACAACCTTTTGTAGTTTTGAAATCCAACTTACTGTTGTTCCACCTGCAGTAAAAACATACCATGTGGTGCTCCTCTTGCTATATTTATCACCTACCATATCTGAATCAACATATCCATGCAGAACAGTGTTTGAACCTCCAAAACATAATGCATGAGTATAAGTACCTCTCAAATACCTGAGAATCCACTTTACTGCCTCCCAATGTTCTTTACCTGGATTGTTCATATACGTGCTCACAACTCCCACTGCATGTGCAATATCTGGTCTTGTGCAAACCATCACATACATCAAGCTGCCAATTGTTGATGAATAAGGGACCCTAGACATGTATTCTATCTCCTCTTGTGTCTTGGGACACATTTCCTTGGTTAATTTTAAATGTATAGCCAAAGGTGTACTAACTGGTTTTTCATTATGCATTCTAAACCTCTCCAACACCTTCTCTATGTACTCACCCTGAGACAATGTCAATTTGCGATTTTTCATGTCTCTTGTTACTCTCATACCAAAGATTTTATTTGCAGCACTCAAATCCTTCATCGCAAATGAATTAGATAATTTCTTCTTGAGCACATTTATATCCTGCATATTAGACCCAACAACAAGCATGTCATCTACATACAATAGCAAGATAATATAGCTTTCATTTTCTATCCTTTTAAAATAAACATAGTGATTGGAATGACATCTATTATAACCTTGTTCTATCATAAACCTGTCAAACTTCAAATACCACTGCCTTGGAGCTTGCTTTAGGCCATACGAGATCTTCTTCAACCTGCATACCAATTTTTATTTCCCTTTGACCTCATACCCCTGTGGCTACTGCATATAAATCTCTTCATCCAAATCCCCATGGAGAAAAGATGTTTTTACATCTAACTGTTCAAGATGCAAATCTTATGCTGCCACAAGACTTAAAATAGTCCTAATTGAAGTCATCTTAAAAACATGAGAAAATATTTCATCAAAATCTATACCTTTCTTTTGTACAAACCCCTTTACAACAAGTCTAGCCTTGTACCTCTTTTTTCCTCCATATTCTTCCTTCAACTTGTAAACCCATTTATTTTTCAATGCTCTTTTTCCTGCAGGTAACAGAACCAAGTCTCAAGTCTAGTTATTTACCAAGGAATCCATTTTCTCTTTCATGCCTTGCTCCCACTTCTTTTTAGTGTCTAACTCCATTGCCTCTTCATAACATTCTGGTTCACCGGAATCAGTCAAAAATAAATAATACAATGAAGGAGATTATCGATTAGGGGGTCTACTTAACCTGGTAGATATTCTAACAACACTTGTAGGAGTTTGAGGAACCTGTTGCTCCTGTTGTTGTACATTTTGATTTTCTGGTACCTTTGGAATTTATTTTCAGTGATCTCATCAAGCACTGTGTATTTTGGTTTTTCTTTTTCATGTTTCTTTCCCTGCAACTAATCTTTGTACATGACCTTCTCATTGAATTTGACATCTCTACTCCTAATGATTTTGTGATTTTTCATAATCCCATAAGAGATAACCAAAATCATTAACAATGTGTCCAATAAATGTACACTTCTTGGATTTTTCCTCAAGCTTTGTTCTATTTTCTTTATCAATATGGACAAATGCTTCACAACCGAAAGTCTTCAAAAAAGAATAGTTTACCTTTTTACATGTCCATGCCTCCTCAAGATTTCCACCATCCAAAGAGCTTGAAGGCCCTATGTTTATTAAGTAAATAGCAGTATTTACAACATCTGCCCAAAACAGTAAGGGCATCCCAGCATGCAATCTCATACTCCTTGCACGCTCCTTGATTGTCTTGTTCATCCTTTCTGACACACCATTTTCTTGTGGTATTCCTGGAACTGTTTTCTCTCTATGAATCCCATGGTATGAACAGTAATCATCAAACCTCGTGCTGCAATATTCACCTCCATTGTCTGGTCTAAGACACTTCAACCTTTTTCCTGTCTCATTCTCAACCAAAGCTTTCCATTTCTTAAAAGTATCAAAAACATCAGTTTTTTTTCGAATGCAATAAACCCCAAGTTTTTCTAGTTGCATCATCACTAAAAGTAACATAATAATGAGAGCCACCAAGAGATAATACCTGATTTGGTCCCCATACATCTGTATGCACAAGCTCTAACATTTCACTCTTCTTTTCTTTTCCAACTCTGAGAAATCAGACTCTCTTTTGTTTTCCATAAACACGGTGCTCACAGAAATCCAAATCAATTTGTTTAAGATCTGGAAACAAATTTCTTTTGTGAAGTATTTGCATCCCCTTCTCACTCATGTGTCCAAACCTATGATGCCACAGTGTTGTATCTACTCCTGTAGAATCTAAAGATATAGAAGAGTTAGTATTACCAGTACATAAATACAATGTACCTACCTTCTCTCATTTTTATATCACCAGTGATCCTTTGGTGACCTTCCACACCATATCTGTAAATATGGATATACAACCTTCACTTGCCAACTGCCCTGTTGAAATTATATTTTTCCTTAGATATAGAACATGTCTTACCTCTTTCAACAACCATTGGTTTCCATTCCTTTCTTTATTTTTACCTTTCCCATTCCAACAATTTTCCATGGTGCATCATCACCCAAATGAACCTGTCCAAAATAATCTTGAATATAATCTAGAAAATGTTTCCTATGGGGTGTGGCATGAAATGAAGCCCCTGAATATACTACCCAAGACTCGGAAATATTATCTATAGAAATAATCAAAGCATCTTGTAACACATCACCTGTTACATTTTCTTCCTATTTTTTCTCTTGTTGTCCATCTCTTTGTTTCTTTGGAGCTCTGCAGTCTTTCTTCAGATGTCCTTTCTTCCCACAATTCCAACACTCTATATTTCCTATTCTAGATTTGGATCAGTCTTTCCTAGAATTTCCACGGTTCCCTGAGCCCTTTCCTATATCCTTTTGTCTTCCCTTGTTCTCCATGTTTAACGCATTACATGATGTCTCACCTGTGTTTTTCCGTCGCATTTCCTCGCTAAGGATAACATCATCAAATTTTAGAGTGTTTGAACTAGAGACAAAGTTACTTACATCCATGAACAAGCCATTCCAGCTTTCTGGCAATGAGCACAAGACTAGAAGAGCCCTGACCTCATCATCAAAGTCCACTTTTACATAACTTAGTTGATTAGTAACTGTATTAAATTCATTTCAATGATCTGCAACAGACCCACCTTCTGACATCTTCATATTAAATAATCTCTTCATTAGAAATACATTATTGGATGTCGAGGGTTTTTCATAAAGTTTAGCCAATGCGTCCATCAACTCCTTCGTTGTCTTTTCTTTTGAAATATTGAAATCTATCGACGCTGCCAGGCTCAGTCATATCATTCCTAGTGCCTTTCTGTCAAGAACCTCCCATTATTCATCCTTCATGGTCGTCGGCTTCTTTTCTATTCTGCCCAATGGTAGGAACATATCCTTGTGATATAAATAATATTCTATATGCATCTTCCATAACTGGTAGTTTTGGCCGTTAAATTTCTCGACCCTAAACTTTCCATCTCTCGCCATTACTCCCACTCAAACCAGGAACCCCCTTTTCCTGTGAGTTACCTTTCACTCTGATACCAATTGTTTGAAAAATAGGATCAAGGAATAATAAAATAAAACAAATACGAAAATAAAACACAGAAGATACACAATACAATAGAGACACAGATATACGTGGTTCACCCAATGTGGGCTACGTCCACCAGAGAAATTGTCAGGTCCTTCATTTTTATTATCCAGCAAAATGAAGGGATACAACCTACAACACACCCATTGTAACTTCATCTTCTATATCTCATCGTATCCTCTCTTAGAATACAATATTCGCAATGATACACAACTACAATACAATTACCTCATAAAAGAGGGTTTCCTTCTAGGGAAACAAAACCCTAACATAACTTCTACCGTCAAATCTGTGACCTTATAATGAATGGTCTAGATTTACTATGAAATTACAATATACATTTACAAGGAAATTTTTCCTTCCAAGGCTTCACCCCCAAACCCCCGCTAGGGGCCCGCTTTCCTCTGGGCTCTGAAGGGGGGGAAACCCCCCCCCCCCC
>ML787161.1:355261-369362 GCA_009831015.1 Picea engelmannii
TGATGTATAGTTACTAGTCGGTTACATTCCTTAATTGCCGCGTCAGTCGACTCTAACTTCCTATTCGACCGACTTCCCTAACCGACTACTACAATCGACTCGACTGGTGAGTCTAGTCGACAGAGTCAACTAACCCCTACAACATCTCCCCTCCCCCCCCCTCAATTCCTTGCTCGTCCCAAGCAAGAGGGCAATGTGACAAAATAACAAAATTTTATACTATGTCCTTCTTTTGAAGTTAATCCAAAATGAGAATAACTGAGATAAGATGAGAGAATGTTGGAATTAAGTTCTAGTGAAGTTTTGTTACTTGTTGAATCGTAGATGTTTATGTTTTCACGTAGACCTCTCCTTTAGTACTGCATTTTTGGAAGTTTCAGGCTTTAGATATAGCTTTCCAACTTTTTCTTAGCTGAATGCCAGAGTTTTGTAGCAGCCCTGGTTTTTGTTCGTGGCCACAGTCGTCTTTTCTTCCCATAGAAAAGTGTTTTTTTTTTTTTTTGTAAGTGAGAGATTTTATATATAAGGGCCTTCAAAAACCAATCCAGTGTTACAAAAACTTGAAAACAACCATGTTGTAGTTACCGAACTGCCCCAAGAGAGGGGAAACTAGTTCAGCCAGCCGGGTAAGTCTAGCAATTTACAGTCTGACAGTCTTATATAAACAGAACTAATCTGACTAGGCTAGAGCTATGAAAATAAACTAGTACAAAGATCAAATCCCCAGTGGGGTCAGACAGTTGGCAAATAACCTGGCCAGGTGGCTTGATAGGCCGCGTCCCAAGGTTCCTCTTCGATGGGCATCCCTTTACCTTCCAGTTGCATGTCGGCGGCCAAGTTGCCCCCTCCCAAGTTGGCAGCTGGTAGGGGGACTCCAGGTGGAGTGTGCACATGGATGCATGTAGTTGTCGCAGCCTCTGTGTCCCCGTGCGTGACCTGCACCACGTCGTCCCCTTCTGGTTGTTGCATCTATTCATTCCTGTCGACGGCCTCTGCATGGGGCATCTCTGTTGTTGCCGCAGCTTCTGGAGTGGAGTGGAAAGCTTCCTGGAAGGTGGAAAGGATCTGAAGGAGGGTCAAGGTCTTCCCATCCAAAAGCTACATTCGGAACTGGAGGTCCTCCAATCCTTGCCGGAGCTCAAAGACCAGCCCATAGAGGATGGCCAGACTATCCTTCAGCTGCGAGTCAGGGATGAAGTCGGTGGACGAATGCGTACTATGCCAGGCATTTCGAAGAAAGGGTGGCGCCCTCAAGGGTGGTCGGGAGGAGCAAGTTGTCGGTGCAAAAGAAGGCCCGCTGGATAGGGAATTCTATGGAGCTACTGGAAATCGCGAGAGAGATCCTGGTGAGCTATCAGTGATGACCAGACATTCAAACCGGGAGGCAGGCGGGGTGGAGGAGGTGAGAGGTTCCAGCTTGGGCTGCAAAGGTTGTGAGGAGTGCGTTGAGGGTGAACTAAGGGGAGAAACAGAAACACGGGGCCGAGGAGGATGCCATCGAGATCCTCTCCTTGGCCTCCCTCTTTGGCGCAACATTCGGAGCTCGGAGGGAAGGCAGAACTGAACCGAATGCCCCAGATGGACATGGAGAGCCTAGAGAAGTCCGAAGGCTGCGAGCACCATGAAAAACCAGAGTGAGCTAGGCCTGGGTAGCTGAGGGATGAGAGGGTCGGGTCACAAGCGGGAATTGAAGTCACCTGCAGACAGAGAAGCCATGGTATAGTTGGTAATGGGAGTCGGGCGCACCAGCGTTAATGGTGCAATAGGCGACGTAATATCAAATAAATGCATGGTTTAGTCGGCGGGACTTGGCACAAGCCTGGCACATGGCCCCCTGCCTCGCTGGCCTAAACTCTCCTTCTCCTCCCGCCAAGTGGCCCGCACTAACACCCCATCCGGGGGTCCCATAGAAAAGTGTTACTTGAAATGATCTTTTCACATTTTCTTTGTGCTCCATTCAAGTAACATGAACTGGATTGTGACTTCCATAACCTATCTTAGGGATAACTCTCAAATGTCCCTATGTCCTTGGGATTGAGAGAATGGTACCAAGGAGGAACATTCCTTCTTTTGCGTGATGGTGAGTATCTTCTTTTGACGTCTGTATCCAAGATGGCTTGCCAACTTCTTCCTTCTAGAGATATGGATCATGTGGGTCGTCGTCTGCAACATTCATCATCAACATAGTCTATTGTTTAGAAACTCAACTGCTTGCAGAATGGTTTCTCTTTGTTCCTTTAGCTTTGATATATAGGGGTTGGTTTCGTGATTCTGAAGGAAGTCGATAGGATAGCCAGACTCTCTGCATGTAACTTAATCTTCAAGGATATCATATTTGCATGGATATGTGTGTGTGATTATGGTTCCTATCCTTTATTTTTGGAGAAAATACCGGTGGTATGAGATCAACTGGTTTGTTGTACATTTACACAATCTTCACTGTCTTGATGAGAGATATTCGCATGTACTATTGTTTGTCTTAGCCAACCGTCTATAGATCGCGCAAAATATTGTGTGTTGTTATGATGTTGTAGTAGTCATTTGTTTCTTGTTAATGGTGTCGACATTGATTATCGGTTTGTGTGAAGAGACATTTTTGTCCCTGGCGATGAGCGAAATATCTGTCCATGTTTGCTTCTAATATCCTGATGATTTGATTGGTCTTTTGACTCTATGCTTGTATTGTTGATGGTTTGATTGAGATATTTTTCATTCAATTGAAATTCATATTTATGTGTTTTCTTTGACTGACATTGCTCCAAGTATATTTTGTGAAATCAAATCCTACTGGTGTCCCCCCTTCTGCCAAGATTTCACCAGTAGGGTTGTAGCTTATTATGTATGATATTTCTTTAGTCGGGCCCCATTGACTAATTTGTTAAAGGGTTTCCCTTTGAGTCTTTTTAGATTTACTTCTCCTAAAGGTCGAATGTCTTCGACCACATATGGCCCTAGCCATGCAGTTTCTAGCTTTCTCGTCTTTCCTTTTACTTGACTATCATATAGGAGTACCAAGTTCCCATCAGTGATATCCTTTTTCTTGAGATGTTGATCATGCCAGGATTTTTGTTGGTTCTTTTGAGTTTCCTGTTGTTGTTATGCCAACATTCTTTCCTCTTATAATTTATTTATTTAGTAGAAATGTTACCTTGTATCACATCTACAGTCGAATTTCAACACTAATGCTATATGTCTTGCATTAGCTCAGAAGTGAAGTGGTATGACAACCTCCTGAATATAGACTAAATTGAAAGGTGTTTGTCATGTCGATCTTTTGTATATTGTTTTGTAGGCCTATAGTATTGTCGGGATTTTGTCATCCCAGTCATCTCTGTCTAGGCCACATACTTTTGTTAAGACTTTGTGTAAAGTCTTGTTAAAATATTCGACGACTCCATTGGCCTACAGATGATATATAATTATATTTATGGTCAATCATAAATTTCTTGAGCAATACTTCAATTATATTGTTGATAAAATGTGTGCCTTGGTCACTGATTATTGTCACAGGGCAACCAAAACAAGTTATTATATTTTCGTAGATAAATTTCGCGGTTGCTTCCTTTGTACAATTCTTAACTGGTTTTGCTTTAGCCCATTTGGTTAAATATTCAATGGTTGTAATGATATATTTTTCCCCCGTCCTTTTATCTCTTTTCGCGAAAGGTTAGAAAAAATCGATAGCCCAGATTTCAAATGGTATATTGGGATTATGGAATGTAAGGGCATCCCATTTTCCATATTAGCCTATCCTTTGGAAATTATCGCATTTCTTTATTTTCTCTTGACAATATTTATGTAACGTCAGCCACCAAAGATCGATTTGAAAAAATTTCCTAGTTTTTGTATCGGCCTAGAAGTGACCTCCTGTTGGGCATGAATGAGCCTCGGTAATGATATCTTCCCTTTCATGCTCTAATGCACATCTCCTCAAAATATTGTTGAGTCCTAGCTTGTAAAGGTAACCATTCATTAGGGCGAATGGTGCAAGTTTCATTGCAATAATTTTCCATTTATTAGTTGGAAGATCATGAGGTGCTTTCCCTTCCTCTAAGAAATTTTCAATTTCTTCTAGTTCTTTATGAAATGATTCTACTCTGAATAAGTTTTCATCTGGGAAATCATCTTCTATTATAGTCGGATCTTCCCCTATCTCCAGTCGGGACAGGTGATCCGGCCCGACGTTTTTCTTCCCTGGTCGAACTATTACTTCAAAGTCAAATTATTAAAATAGTAGTATCCATCGACACATTTTCCCTTGGTGCACTAGTTTGTTTACTAGATATTTGAGTGTTGGTGATCTATGAAGAATATAAATGGGTTTGCTAGTAAGTAGTGCCTGAACTGTTTTAGGGAAAAAATCATTGTTAGGGCTTTGTGTTCTGTTGTTGAATAATTTGATTTTTCCTTGTTTAAATTATGACTGGCATATACATTTGGGTGGTCGATCAGTTCATCGTATGGTTGAGCTAAAATTGAGCCGAAAACGACATTGGATGCGTCGACATGAACGTGGAATTTCTTCGACCAGTCCGGGAATATTAAGATTGGTGCTTCTACCAAATCTCTTTTTAATAGTTCAAACAATGTGTTGCATTCCTAGCTCTAATAAAATTCGGCTTTTTTCTTTAGTAACTTGTTGATTGGAAAAGTAATGTCAAAACAATGACGAATAAACTTTCGATAGTATCCTGTGTGCCCAAGGAAGATTTTGATTTTCTTATGGTTCACTAGTGGTTTCAGGTCGAGAATGACTTTGATTTTAGCCATGTAGACTTTAATCACGTCTTTACATACAATATGGCCCAACAATATACCAATTGGCGGGGCAAAGATACATTTTTTAATATTTAAAGATAAATGGATTTTCCTGCATCTTTCCAACATCATTCTTAGCCATTGTATATGATATTTTAGGAGGCTATAGATGGTCCAATCATCAAAGTATACTACCATTATTTTATAGATTTACTCATGAAATGCCTTAACCACAATTCTGGAAAAGACTCTTGGGGCATTTTTTAAACCGAAGGGGATTACTCTGTATGCAAAAGAGCCAAACTCGGAAATAAATGTGGTTTTTTCTTGGTCTTATTTTGCTATTAGTACCTGATTATATCCAAAGAAGCCATCATTGAATGAGTAGTATTCATGACCCGCAACTTCATTGATAATTTCATCAGTGAAAGGTGTTGGGAATGGGTCAGTCACTGTGAGCTTGTTTAATCCTCAAAAGTCGACACATATATTGATCTTTTTTGGGTTGTGTTTCTTAGGTTTCATGACCATTGGACTTTCCCATTCTGACTTTTTGATTGGGTATATGATATTAGCAGTTAACATTGCTTTGATTTCCTTTTGAATGATGGGTTTGTATTTGTGCACTAGTTTATATGGTCGTTTCTTGATGGGTTTGGATCTGGGGAGGAGTTCGATCTTCATTTATCCCATCTCTTGTGCAACTCCTTTGAGGTTTTTATAGTTGTGTGCAAAGACGTCTTGATATTCTTTTAGTAGATCAATTGTTTCCATGGTTTTCTTATCATGCCAATAGTCACATACTCTGGCCATTTTTGGTCGCCCATCTATAGAGATGTCAAATTCTTTGGAATTTATTTCTGCTTCCATTCAGTCGGGTGCTTTCGAATCATCTAACTGACATTCTCATTCTATGATTTGATTGTCACTTGAAGAGAAATTGGGTTTTTCTGTGTGGTCGTGCTCCTCTATTTTTTCCTTGGTCATGGAATAGACTGGTTTTACAAAATTTTCTACTCCTGGGTGGTCCTTTTTCCATCGAAATCTTTGACCTGGAAAACTTATGTTTGGCATTTCTACTCATAGAGATATTATATTCTCTATACTATGTGTCGATACCAAATTACAAGTCGAAGTTGATGTCTGATCGACTCTAGTTTTTCCTTTTTCCTGAATGTTCTCGGGGCTTCTTTTTCCCATGAAATTTATTATTTCTCTAGTTTCCTCTTGCAAGAGTGTCTCTTTAGGATTAAATTCAAAATCTTTAAGGAAGTTATTTTTTATTTCGTTCCAGTCAAAAGTATGACCCGATGCTTCTTCAATCTTATACCACTTGTGAGGTATATCATCTAATATATTCAGGAACATGTGCGGCCATATTCTTTCATCTCGGTAGCCTAGTTTTTTCTAGTCTTGCTCGCACTTATATATGTGGGTTACTGGGTCGAATCCAGGTTTAAATATCGAAATGTCGATATTTGTAGAGAGATTTTTTCCCACCGAATCTTTCCACAAAATATAACGTGGTATTATTCCATGTTTGAAGTCGGATTTCATGTGTCTCCCACCATCGAGCTACTTGGCCAGTGAAGGATTCGACTAGACTTTGTATTCTCCCTTGTTCCCGAACTTATTTGGAGACTTCGTCGACATGTGCCGATGGAGAACTTCGTTCATTAAACCATGGGGAAGTTATTGTGTATGCATTAGTCAGTATTAATGTTGGTGTTTATTTTAATCTTCTTTTGGAAATGATATGGACTACGTGAATCGAGAAGCATGTTCTGGATCATTTGATAGGTATTGCCTCTATCGACCAACATTATTTGGCTCGGGCTTCGTAATTCTCCATCTGCCAATTGTACAATTTTGTATCCAAATTTTTGCCTACTGACAATGGAGATCCGACCAGTATTTCTCCTTCAATATTAGGTTCAACATTGTCTTTTTGTTCATGCATCACTTGATATATTCAACATGCTTCCCGAGCCTCATCCCATGTCTCAACCCACAATTTGCCTTCTTTTGGGTCCAGGGGGATTATAATTTTTCTTCTGCTTCATTTTAGCTTGATCCAGTCTCTTTCTAAAGATATTGTGGTTTTCATGTTCCGACCCCAGGGTCTTCTTACTAACGCAGGATAAGCGAGAATGCCTTCAACCAAGTTTATGACTTCAAAGACGACTCTTGTCGGAATTCCCATTATATAAGTGATGACAATTTTGAGAGTGCCAATTGGTTCGATGAATCTTTGGTCTGCTAGTTTTAAGTAGCTCATTGTCAGTTGTAGCATGGGTCTTCCGAGTCGAATCCATGTTTCTTTGGGAAGGATGTTCAGTTGTGATCCAATATTAACCACAACATGTTTAATCATTTGGCCATCAACTTCTAGGTCTACTTGTGGATCAAAGTCACTCATGGTTCTTTCTTGAGACAGATGCCTTACACTTTTTACTAGTCTTTGATTTTCTTCACATTCTCTCAATATATCTAGTAGGTCGATAAGGCGTCCTACTGATTGTTTTTCTTTTAATAGTTGTAGAAATTCCTCAATGACAGTGTTTGACATACTCAATCATTCTTCATTTGATTTATCCTAGTCGATATTTTCAAAGAAGTTCAACGCTTTTGATACGATCCTTTCTTCTTTTTCAGGGTTAGGATATGGAACTATGTTTCCTTGTCGTTTTGGTGCCTCTGGGTAATTATATTTACCATCTCCCGATATTGTGACCACATGAAGAGTTTTTGAATTCAAAATATCTTGTTTCGGCACTGTATGTAAGAGGTTTACATTTCTCTTGGTCATGGTTTTTTCTAGCACAATAGGACAGTCTTTTAGGGAGTGATCTCCTACTCCACAAATATTACATAATTTTAAATCAATTCTATCTTTTATCAGGCAGTTTGGACTGATACGGTCTTCTTTCCAGCAGTTAAATCAGTAGTATCGTCCTTGGCCACGTCCTCTTCCAAAGTTTCCTCGTCCTCCTCTACCTTGACCTTGGTATCCACCTCGATCTCGAACTCTATAGTCATTCCCCTAGTCGATTGCTTGTGTATGATAGACTGAGTGGATATTCATTCTATTTTTACCGGTCAACAAACATTCTTGGGTGGAATGATTATTTTCTTCGCATATATGACACCACTTGGGACGTACATTTCTTAGATTGTGCAGACAATCTCTTGTTGCATGATTGGTCGAGGCTTCACAGATATCACAATAAGTTTCGATATGGATGTGCATGACTGCTAGGTCTAAGGCATCACTAAATTTGCAATAGTCTTTTGTGTGTCCTTCATTAGAGAAAATGGTACACCAGATTTCATTGCGAGTGAGTGATATGTTTTAAATTATTTGTTGTAGTTCTGTGATCTTGTCTTCCAAATTTTTTTCAGCGCTTAATGAATTAACCAAAACTTTATCATCCATTTCAGTCCTCTAATCTTTTTTGATGATTTCTTCACACGTCGAAAGGTCATACATTCTTAATGGAGTTTCGATATTTTCTAATAGTCCTGCTACGTACCATTATACTAGTAGTTTTTGGTCGATCGGGTATGGTATTTGACTCAGTAAATCCTTGAATCTTTTGTCATATTCGTGCAAAGTTTCACCTGGATTCTGCTTGATTTCATTAAGTTTTTGCATTTCCAGATGACTTGTATCTTATGTCTTAAAAAATGTAAGGAAATCCTGCTTTATTTCTTTTTTCGTAGGTGCTCGATGAAATTCTTAAACCAGGTAAGAGCTCTGTCTTGAAGCACAGCTCCAAACTGAACCATTTGTTTTTCTTCGTCGACTATATCTGCAGCATCCCAAAATTTCTCGCAAAATGAACCAATGTCATTTGGGATATTTGTCACCTTCGTAAATAGGGATGTGGTTAAGTCCCATCGTTGGTTTCGTTTTAGCAAATGGAATTATTGCAAAATCTTTAGTTGAAGTCAACTTGGAGTTTGATGTAGTAATATTTTATGGAGACAAGGTCAAGCTATTTGACACAGTCGATGTAATTTGTGTATATTATTTAGTCGGTATATATTCGATTGCTAACTTTACTCATTCTTGGTTTAGCCTTGAGTCCTCTATCTGACAAGCTTTATCTATATACTTGACGAGTCGTCCTCTATAGGGTCATGTCAGTTCACTTTCACTATGTGTTCAATTTGAATCTTCTAGAAGCAGTTTCGATAGGGGGGCGACGTCTGTGAGATCTCTTACATGAATGATAATGTCTTCTCGTCAATTCTGGTTATTTTCTTGTGCTTCGATTAACATTACATCTCTTATTTGTCTATTATTATCGGTTCGACACCACACCCGTGGTGATTTTGTATCTATATGAAGTCGTTGTTGGAGAAAGTCTTTAATGCATGGACTAGTACTTCTTATAAGAGAAAGTCAGATTGCAGGTCCTTGAATCATTGATTTCCATATTGAATTTATCATTGGCTTGTTAGGAGCCCTCGACTATAGTACTCCACCACAAGCTTTCACTCCTCCCAAAAGTCGTAGGGGCGCTCTCAAGGGCTGCTTTAGCGAACTTCCATGCATGGGTAGGTTTTCTATGAGTTTTTATGGGATCCTCTTCCTTCTGCAACTCTTCTTGCTTCTTTTTCCTTTTATCCCATTCTATTCTTTGGATATCAGCGGAGGGTTTGTGAATCTGCATTCGTCGTGCAGATTTTGCACTTGAATCAGTCATATTTTTCTCAACTTCAATCATTTTCGACTTGGGTATGGTCCGACTTTGGCTTCAACTTCGCTTTTAACTTTAACTTCGACTTATCTTGTCTCGTAGATCATCCATCCCCCGACACCGACCCGACTTACTCATGGTCGACGAAGTTCATCATTTTAATCGATTTCATTTCTTTAAGAAGTACTCCCAATCTTCTTTGGTGTCTTTGTAGTTAGCTTCCAAGAATTCTTCCCACTCTTCTTGTCTTTGTCGCTTATTGGAGTTTGGAGGAGGACCTTTCAAGGGAGTTTGATACTCAACAATGTCGTCAGCTCCCTTGTCTAGGAGGAATTTATGTAGCAGAGAGGGGACAGTACAAAGGAATCTATCATGTAACTGAGTATAGAATTTATTCTCGATAGTCTAAATTGATTCTTGGTCTTCGACAACTTGAACTTCAATATAGTCTTTTACAATCCTCTCGAACCACTCATTTAGATTTGTTCTTCCTCTATTTATGATCTTGTGCATCAACTACTTATCAGGAGTGAGTCTATGCATTATATTGGATGATGTATTCGTACAATGCTTCTTGTATAGCCTCCAAGAATCGCTTGTGTGTTTCTAAATAGAAGTGTGTGTGGGATTCTATTAGATTCAGTCGATTTATTCATGCATAATTTCTAATATAATTGTTGATTTTGCGTTCCCACCATTCACGTATATATCTTAGAGTTAAGATTTATGTGCTTTTTTCTTTAATGCATGCCCAAGTTCATAACTATCGGCAATGAAACCAATGTTGTAGTTAGGGAGAAAGTACGAGAAGGTTGCCAATAGATCCTTACATAGAGAAATACAATCTATAGCATCATATATTGAAGCACACAAGTATACAGATAGACACACACAATAGTGGGAGAACCATCAAAGAATTTTATTAGATATACAGTTACTAGTCGGTTAGATTCCTTAATTGTCGTGTCGATCGACTCTAACTGCCTATTCGATCGACTTCCCTAATCAACTACTATGGTCAACTCAACTGGTGGGTCTAGTTGGCAAATCCGACTAGCCCCTACAACAACACTGCTAGGTTACATTTTATTGCAGCTTAAGTAGTGTGATGTGTTACTTCTAACATATCGGTGCTACCATGGTATTAGAGCATCGCCATTTTCTTCAGGGGTACTTTGTGAAGAATAGAGCACTGGTCACGGGGCGTCCAATGAGACGACTCACTATGCCAAGTGGGTCAATATTTGTCCCAGTGTGGTTCTATAAATAACACCTATGCATTTTTTTAAATGGTTGAACCGCTACGTTAAAGTTTATGGAACATAAAGTTATAGGTGTGCTTAATTAAATGGAACATTCCAGTGCGGGGAGAAATTAAGTACGCGCTAGTTGCAGTGCGTCTGAAAGGATGCACCGCTTTGTTTTTTTAATTTATGTGGTTCTCTTCATTGAACGATATTGGTGCATATGTTTATATTAGACGAACCAGTGGTGGTGCTTCCTGTAAGTTTAACACGGGAAGCACTACCTCAGGTTGAGCCGAAGCATTCCAGGCGCACCACAAAATTGGAAAAAAAAATTGAAAAAAATGCCAAATTTAATGCTAAATTCTAATTTTCATTGGATGAAAAGGAAAATAGGAAGGTAATAAACAATTTACCTGGAGTCTTATGTCTCGAGGAGGCATGTTTTCACTGTTGAGAGGAAATGAAAATATGTGGTAATTTCCAAATTTTGAAAATGTGTGGAATCTACCAAGGTAGCTATCCAAGTCAATGTAGAGCACTGGAAACAAGGCATCTTTGGAATAAGGGTGAGCATCGGTGCTTGCTTGAGAGTTTGGAAGCACGTGATGAAGTGTAACAATGAAAATCAGTTTCAATTTTTTTTTTTGTTTACCCTATTGCGGTGCACCTGATGATAGTGAGGAGCATCGAGGCATAATGTTCAACGACACCGGTGCACTTTGATCAATGCTTGTTATTTTTTATTATAACGTTTGATAGTGCTTTTGAACATTTAAGCATCAGTCTGTCATTGTATATGCGCACACATGTGTAGGTACCATAAAGGCACATTGGTTAAAAACCTCCAAAAGAATAATCAACCACCCGCCTCCGCTAACAACCTCCGCTATAACTAGTGATGATGCATTTGAACATTTAAACACCAGTGAGTTGTGTTTTAGGTGTCCACTGGTGGATATGTACCTTAAAGGTGCACCGATTAAAAAACCTCTAATCGCTTGCCTCCACTAATAACCTATGTTATAACCATTGACAGTGCATTTGAACATTTCAACACCGGTGCATTATGTTTTAGGTGTGCATCGGTGTGTATGTACCTTAAAGGCACCCCAGTAAAAAAACCTTCGTAAAAACCTTCGGCCACCTACCTCCACTAACAACCTCCATTATAAACAAAGAAGGGATAAATTTTTCAAGGAGGTTTCGTAAAAACCTTTGACATAAGGTATTCTCCTTGTAGTGGTGGACAACTTCAATCTCTTGACGACCTCAGCTGAGATTGGGTTCTTCTGGTTGCCATTGTCAACAATGAAATGTAGTGGGGTCCCCTTCACCCACAACTATGAATGGATGAGGTGCTCCCCCTCCTCAAGATTATTTGGTTCTTATGGTTGGATTGTTGTGGTTGTGATGGTAGCAATGGGTTCTGCATCAATGATATATTTCCCTTTATTGTGCTCTGAATCAGAGTTCGAGTCAAGTTTTTAATCTTTTTATTTTAGCTCGGTCACCAATGACTGTTTCGAGTGACACTCATCGATGTTGTGCCAGGGGATTTTATGGAACTCACACTACTTTCTAGTGTCCTTCTTCAACTTCCCATCACCCTTCTTAGCTAGCAACTTGCACTAATTTTCTTGAGATTGACTCTCCTTGCTTTGTCTTGTGAGTTAGGGTTGCCTTTTACATGCTTCTGTTTTGGCGTATTTGCAAACCCAAACTCCTGCTTACTCTGCTACTTGAATTTATGCTCGATTTTGACTACATGTCGATAAACAAATCCAAGTGAGATGTCCAAGAAATCCATCTATGTTTGGATGTACCTGTGTAAGCCACTGCGGTACTTCAGAACCAGGTGTCACTCAGAATCTCTGATACACCAATTTGAGTGTAAGGTATGGAAGATGTTAGTGTAATATGGCATCGATTGGTCTCTTTCCTGACGCAGAGTTGTCCATCTCATATACTGGTCATCACAGTTTCCAACAGGGTAGAACTCCTCCTTAAGAGCATCCACAAAAGTTGCCCATGTGGGTTTTCTCTCAAATGGCGTAGATTCATTTGCGGTGTGCCTCTCCCAGTAACCTTCCCACCAAGATTTGACATGTGGAATGGATTTAAGGAGCACGAAGGTGATATTTTTACCATCATAAAAAAATTGTACAAAGTAATAACCTTCTAGTAGATTCAACCATTTCTCTAGAGCATCTGCATCTATATTACCTTTAAAAAAGGGGATATCAAAATTAACTTGTACCTTGAAGGGCGTCCCACCTCCGAAATGGGACCTCCATTGATAGTCGTCGAAGGATTTGAGCGAAGTTGTCCATCATCTCATTCCTCTGTCGCATGAGGGTTTCCTCGAGCAACTTCTTGATAGGATATCATACTTTGTCATCTCTCTTTTCTTTCGTCATGGGAGGTCGCTTGGGCTGGAAAGAGCAGTTGTCCTCCATGAAACTAGCTTGAGACCCAACTCTTTATAGCCTGGCCTCGTCGAGGACATGCACTTAGAAATGATAATGAGCAGGCTGCTCTAACACCACTAATCCAGATTATATTGAGAACAAAATGAGATACAAATGAAAATATAGCAAAGAAAACAAAAATACCGTGAAACCCAACTTCTATTAATGAATAACATAATATTGTAGAATACAAACTAGCTAGAATGGTGGTAGCTTATCTTTGAAGAGAAAGAGATGTCAGCTACACTCATTCATAATAAGCATTACATCACACTCCATTGCATGCTCAAAGGACCTCCTTCACCTTGATTATATATGAGAGTGGGAGAGGAGAATAATTCTCGTGATGCATGTTGGATAAATTGGTCTAAGTTTGCAAAATGCCATAGGCATATGTAAAACACTAAGACTTCTCGGGAGGTCGCCCATCCTAGTACTACTCTATCCCAAGTGCGGTTAACTATGAAGTTCTAATGGGATCTGATGTATTAACATCATAGGCATGTACATATGATGGCTACAATTAACAAATGAAGATGGCATTACATTGCATTCCCCATCAAAGGGGTGAATATCATGGTTTATCAAAACCACATGCTCAAAAACGTTAATTCAGTGGAAAAGGTGGATGACCATCGAGATCCACTTGGATCAATTGAACCAAAAAGACTAGAGGGAAAATAAATCGTGATCTCATGGAAAAGGAAATGCCTTCAAAATATCTAGTGTCTTATGATCAAGGTATAAATAAAGAAGAATGAGAAACTATTACTTCATTATGTTCAAGTGATATTGAATATAAAGTAGTGAACACGTCAAGGGAGGAAGTAATATGGATTGGGAATGTCTTGTATGAGCTTAGACTTTATCAAAGGGAATATATAGGAATCATATGTGACAACCATGGTGTAATTCAATTGGC
>ML787161.1:369412-398116 GCA_009831015.1 Picea engelmannii
TGGTGTAATTCAATTGGCAAAGAGTTTAATTTTTAATGCAATTACTAAACATGTGAAACTAAATGTCCACTACCTCAAAGATCTCATGCATGATGACATTTTTTAGTTGAATTTTTGAAGAAGTAAAGAATAGTTAGTAGACATCTTCACCAAATTTTTAAAAAGGGGGATACAATGTAATGTCACCTTCATGATCTTCTTCTTGATACTTATTGACATATTTTGCATGGTGCCCCAAGTCAATATTTGGGGGATGTTTAGGATGTGTAATATTGCCTAGTGGCAACTTATATGGTTTAATTTTGGATGTAAGCCTTAATGGTGCCTTTAGGGACTTGTTTGAGTAATTATTACACCATAGTGGTCGTCTTTTGTGGCCTCGTCGGAGTATTTAGGAAATTAGTAATGTTATCCCATAATAATTTATTATATTTCTACGTCAACCCACCAAGTTTATTAATATATTGTTTGATGTCTTTAAAAGGCTAGTGAGTATAAATAGAGGTCTTATTTCCCGTATTTGAACACATAGACAACACACACATAGGTTATGATGTACATGTGTTATTTTGGAGTTTAATGATAAATCTTGGGGTGTAGACTTCACCATTGAATCTCTCTGTAAGTTTTGTTTTTATTTCACTAATTTATTTGAAATGAAGACCTAATTCTCATAATATTTTATGCATAATTTCTACAAATATAAATAAAGACCATAAATTACATGATAAGTATTTACCAATTAAACAATTATTATAATTGTTAATAATTTTTTATAAAACTACGTGAATTTGTTCCTCATTTTAATCTCTAAATATTTAAAATGACAAATTTAATCAAACATTTTCTAACCATAACAATTCAATATATTATGATAAATACTTTTCCAATTTCAACCAAAAACTCACTAACAATAATGTAAAATTGTGAAATCCTTCTCGCCAATATATTAAATATTCTATAATAAGGAAATTGTTTATCATACATTATAATAAATACTCTATAATAAGAAAATTGTTTATCATACATTATGATAAATACTCTATAATGAGGAAATTGTTTAATAAATACTATAAATACTTTTCCAGTTTCAACCAAAAATTCACTAACAATAATGTCAAATTGTGAAAGCCTTCTCGCTAATATATTATGAGGAAATTGTTTATCAAATTTGTGGTTTTGAACATTCTAAAATTAAAATGAGGACAAAAAACTCTCACACATCTTTAGCTAAAAAGTCAATAACAATAATGTCGAACTATAAAATCCTTCATGCTAACATATTGAACCTCTATGGTAATAAATTCAATGGTTAATCTCATTGTTTAAGTGTAAACACTAAAAAAAACACTCTCATAGTTTAAAAAAAAACATTAACAGTAATATCAAACTACAAAAACCTTCATATTTATCTTTAAGTTGAATACTAAATATTTCTTTGACAAATTAGGCAAGTTTCTAAAACATTTTATAGGGTCAATATGATTCAACTAGTCACTTCCACATTATTGAAAGAAAAACATGTGTCATGTTTTTGTTAAATATCATGCATGAAAAAGGAAAAACACGTGTCATGCTTTTGTTAACTGTCAAGAATGAAACAAATATTTTAACGTTTTAGTCTCATTCTCATAAGGGAAGACTTTATGCCATATCTTATCGATCAAGCTTCATTTTTAAATTAAAATATTATTAGTGATAATTTAATTTATAAAATATATATAATATTATTTTTTAATATATATAATAAAAATAAATAAATAAAAAATTAATAAATTGAAAGTGTATATATATATATATTTCAAAAAAATCATACTTTCTATTTCAAAAAAAGTGAAAGTACATTTCTTAGGTGTCAAGCGCATGTGTAGATAGCAATCAAGATCAATAACAATTAAGATCATTAGTATCTCTTTTATTAGCATATTATATACAATTTAATAATTGGCAAGTTCAAATGAAATACCTTATCACTTAATACATATTAGATCATAGTAGTGAAGGAAAAGTGATTTTTCATTAGAAGCCTGGATTCAACAGACCGACCCGCTCATTTCAACTAGATAGGCGAGATACAGGTAGATGAAGAAGATGGACTAAGCACACCTTGGCTTCTACTTCCAACCATATGTGAAGCTCTGAGTAAAATGCAAGTGGACTCAACATACCCAAATCCTTTATTCGCAACCACCCATGAGGTTGGGGTTATGATGTGGGTGTGAAATTTCTAAGACCTGGTTCACTTTTCAATTAAATAACTGATTTTTCTAGGTTTTCTCTTCACCGAAATAATATGCATAGCAGAAATAATAACCAGGAATTAAACAGTAAAGAATAACAACAATCCCAATCACTTGTACACACTTGTTTTTGGACAATCGTCCCCAGAAAAATCCAAGATGGGAAAACTGGTGCAACAGATTTGTGTATTTTATTAATATGCAGGAAAATATAGAGATCTCTTACAATGGAAAATCGGCCACAGCCAATAGTTGATCAATCTCAGCAAACCCTCCTCAATAGAATCATACAGCCTCCCTAAAACACTTCAATTAGCTTCCCAGAACGAAACATAAGCAGAAATGGTGAGACTCTATGTATTTGTACAGCCCTCCTGCATCACTTCTGCATTACTCTAACTCGTCACTGTCAGATCTAAAGAATGCCTCTGCGATTTGGTGAAGAAATGAGTAGATTCACATGTCAGTGTCTCCTCTGTCCCCCTGCAAAAACTCTCCCAGCAAACCTGCAATCCAATCTCTCTCATAAATTGAATCCTCTTGCTCAAGTGCCCCCCCCAACCAAGTCGATCTGCTAATATACTTAGTTGAGTGAGTGAAACCATAATCTCCAAAGTGATGGAAGGTTGAGATCTTCTATCTCCATCGAGATGAGATCAATGGTCAAGATTAAAAGACCACAACTTAAATTATTTTTCACTTTAACCTTAGAAAAAGTACTCAATAAAGTCAAATGAAGATTATAACATATCAATAGTTCTTTTCCTAAGTTATACTTAGGAAAACATTTAATTAATCGACTTAGCCTAAGTTTCATTGTCCTCCATCATGCTAGGACGTTGTGACGATGATGGAAGACCTTCCTTACTATAATCTCAACACTCCCACTTAGTGAGGAAGGGATTCTTTCTCAACCCCATCTGATCTCTGAACTTCTTGAACTTTTGTCTACTCAGTGCCTTGGTAAAGATGTATTCCATCTACTCATAGGTTTGTATGTAATCAAGCCTCACAGCTCCCATTTGTACACAATCTCGAATGAAGTGATACATGATATCGATGTGCTTGCTACGGTCATGAAACACTGGATTCTCAGAGAGCTTGATGCAACTCTTATTGTCACAGTGAATCACAGTAGCTTCTAGCTCCTGCTTAAACAAGCCCAAAAGTAACTTCCTTAACCACAGTGCCTCACAAGCTGCCAAACTGGCTGCCATGTACTCTGCCTCAGTAGAGCTTAATGCCACTAATCTATGCTTCCTATTGAACCAGGAAATGATGCCCGATCCAATGTTAAAGCAACAACTTGAAGTACTCTTCTTGTCCTCTACACATCCTGCCCAATCAACATCTATAAAACCTGCTAATATCACTCCACCGTTGTGCTCATATAATAGCCCATACTCCACTGTCCCTCTAAGATAACAAAGCACATGCTTCGCAGCAATCCAATGTACTCTTTGAGGGTCCACCATGAACTGACTCAAAGAGTTTACTACAAAGTTGATATCTGGCCGAGTATTGACCAAATACATGAGTGATCCAATCAACTGACGATAGACGGTGGGGTCTACTGTCTTCGAATCTGATGCATCAATATTCCTCCAATTTGTAACTAAAGGTGTGAACATGGGCCTACAGTCCATCATCTTGAACCTACACAAAATCTTTATTGCATGCTTCCCATATCCTAGGAAGAAGCACCCATCCATCTACCAAACCTCCAACCCTAGAAAATAGTGCATCAACCCAAGGTATTTCATTTCAAATTCCACTGCAAGGTTGACCTTGCAATATGTTATCAGTTGCTCATCTCCAGTGAGAAATAGGTCATCGACATAAATTACTAGTATAAGAGGCTCCTTCCCTTCAAGAAAATACAGGTTTGGATCTGCCTCGCTCCACTGGAAGCCCATCTCTCTCAAGTAGTTTTCAATCCTCGAGTACCATGCCCGAGGTGCCTGCTTGAGCCCATTGATCCAAAAATGGATCCAGGAGCCAAGATGGGGTCCAGGAAGGCCTAAAAATCAAAGTGCTCAGAATATCTTCAAAACGGACATGTGCATAGTCCTCGTTGATATGAACCCAACGCAATTTGAACGGCCTCGAACAGACATCATATGCAAAAGATATCGCGATCTGTTCATTTTGCCCAACAGGGAAAATTTGATGACTCTGCTGTCTGTATAGTCTGTATAGTTTGTACAGTGTTGACGTGGCAGCTGACTGTATAGGTCATACGACCGTATAGGTGACGTGGAAGTGGTGCGTTGGCATGTTGATGTGGAACGGTGCTGACATGAGCAGGTGCATAAGTGGACGAGTCTGATGGTGACATGTGGCACCACAACAAGGGTGACATGTGGCAGGTCCGTACAATAGTACGACACGTGGCAGCTGACGTGGCAGGTACATTATTGTGTTGACTGGAAAGACAGGTGGTCAAATCTGAGTTTGACACATGGCATATTATTGGTGAATAGCATGGTGCCACGTGGCCCAATCCTGGGCTGCCATGTGGCACCCCTTCATTGGACAATTTGGGAAAAATTGTTTTGGACTCCATCGGAGTCGAACCCGTGACCTCCAGTCCAGGCGGCGAGTGCTTTGGTAGGGCTGGGCTACCAGCCCGCCCACGATGGGTCTTAACTACTACAGTCCAAAATTTATATTTGAATTGAACTATGGTTCTTTTCGGTGGAATTAGGGGTTGGGGTCTAGCCCCAGCCCCCAAAGCTCTTACATACGACCATTAACCACATGACTAGACCTCTGATACGTTGGCGCAGATTACTATGGGGTTTATCCCCGACGCTACCATACAGTCTTTACCATATGCCCATGACACATGACCATTCTCTCTAACATTGGCCCGAGGTGTGGGGTTAGCGCCAGTCGGTCGGGCTAGCCCGTCAACTAGGATGCATAACTAAGAGCTATGACCAAGGGCCAAACAACTGTTATGGGCATGTGGTGGTTTAGCCCACGGCCATATGGCCCGGTGCACATGATCAGGAGCCAAGACCAGAGAGGGGGATGCACCCAGTCTAGCACTTGGCCACATGGACAATGCGCAGGAGACCAGGAGCCCGAAGATAAGGGGTTGCGCCCTAATTTTGGCCAAATAGTGGGTTTTAAACTATATGATATGATTTTTAATGGATTTTTAGCCATATTTGGGAGATTTAGTCCATTTTTGGAGGATCTTAGGCCCTTTTTGAGGCTAGATCTTGGGGGAAAGTTGGGAGTTTGTTACCAACTTCAAGCCTATATAAACCAGAGGTTCTTGGCAGCCTGGAGAGAGGTTCAGATTAGAGAAATGTTGAAGAATTGCTGAGCCAAAGCCATTTTTATGCAGGGAAGCCATTGAGGAGACCAACTTTGCAGGCCATTTATGGGAGCTTCGTTCATCCATTTTTAGTGCCGTCAGTTTTGATGGGTTCTTGAGATCTAGTAGAACATGGCCAGATTATTTTGTAACCCATTCTGAATTTTGATGTACTTTTGAAGATTTGAAGAGAAATAAGAAATCTCACTGAGACAAAGGCCCAGAGATGTAGGCGAGATTGTCGAACTCCGTTATCAACTTTTTTTGTTTATGGTTTGTTGTTATTTTATGCTTATTTCCATATTTGTATATTATCTTATGGTTGTTATGTTTCCTCATTAATTCTTCCTCTTTCATCAATTCCTAAATGGTAAAATAACTCATGCAAAATAACTCAACCATTGTCATTAAAAGATCTTTTCGGATCAAGTGGTATCAGAGCTAGTTGAGGGTTGGTTTTTGAGTTTGCATGACTACCAGGAAAATGGCATCTAAAGTGGGACTTTCTCAAGATTAGAAGGAGATGCGAACTACTCTCTTTTCCACGACAGAGATGGTGAAAGTGTTGTATGAATATTACTTGGAACGAAAGAGATCGGTTCAAGGGAAAACTTCAAAGAACGACAAAAGCGAAAAAGAATTGAAGGAATTGCCTTCTACACCAAATTCAGAAAACATCTTTGAGGTATGCAGTGGAAGTCATTCATCAATTTTGCAATTGTTCCCATCAAGATGGTTCTTTTGGTGCATTTGAAAAACATACAAGAGGTATAGGTTTGAAATTGCTAACCAAGATGGGTTATGAAGGAAACGGCCTTAGAAATAAGGGCCAAGGTATCATTAATCCCATAGAGGTTGTGGAAAGACCTTGTTATTTAGGATTGGGATATGGCGAAGAGGAGATTGAGAATGCTCCAAAACATTGGAAGCAAGTGATGCTTCAAATGACCAACTGAAGTCATTGTGAGAACAATTCATGAAAGGTGATGACGTATCACTCCATGATGGTGATAGTGAATGCAAGTCATCTCCAAAGAAAAGTGAAGATAAGCAAGAAAGGTATAATGGTCATGGTTTTTCCAAATCTCTTTTTTATTATAAAAAACATAATCATGTAATCCAGAACTTGTGGAATATGTATCCTTGTACGTTTTGTCATTCACCTAAGCATTGTGTGGCCAAGTTTTGGAAGAGATAATCTTTGTACAGGAAATTTATGTCGACCACGAAGGAGACACGACATAAAGACTCAACTCCACAACGGAAGAAAGAGAAGGGAAAACAAGTTTGGATGTCAAAGAACCATTGCACTTATTGCAACAAGGGTGGACATCAAAAGGCTAAATGTTGGAAGCTTAATCCAGAGCTTTGTTCAAAGAAGGACAAAAGGATTGCACATGTACTCACAAAGGAAGAGGCAGTACCAGCGAAGCAAGAGGAACACCATGAAGGAAAGAAAGCAGTCACTTGGTTTTGCTAGAAGTGGATGTCACATATTCATTGTATTTTGCTTCCATTATTGTAATCACACATGTTGTAATGATGACCTGTTATAACATAATTTTGTACAACATAGTGTTTTTTTTTATCCTTATGAGTATGTAATCAATAAGGTCAATTTTGTAACCTTTTGGAGGACCAAAAGGTCTTTAGTGGGGAGGATTGATCCAAAAATGGATCCAGGAGCCAAGATGGGGTCCAGGAAGGCCTAAAAATCAAAGTTCTTAGAATCTCTTCAAAACATACGTGTGCGTCGTCGATACGAACCCAACGCAATTTGAACGGGCTCAAACGGACGTCGTATGCAAAAGATATCGCGATCTGTTCGTTTTGCCAAACATGCAAAATTTCATGACTCTCTAGTCCGTACAGTTCGTATAGTGTTGACATGGTAGCTAATTGTACAGGTCCTACGGCCGTATAGGTGACCTAGCAGTGGTGCGTTGGCATGCTGACATGGACAGGTGTTGACATGGGAAGGTACAGAAGTGGACGAGTCTGATGGTGACACATGGCACCACAACAAGGGTGACACGTGGCACGTCCGTACGACTGACATGGTAGGTTCGTACAATTCTACGACACGTGGCAGATGACTGGACTACAAGCTGATGTGGCAGGTACATTGGCGTGCTGACTGGGCAGATAGGGGGTCGAATCCGAGTTTGACATGTCACATATTATTAGTGAATAGCATGGTGCCACATGGCCCATTCGTGGGCTGCCACGTGGCACCCCTTCAATGGACAATTTGGGAAAAATTGTTTTGGACTCCACCGGAGTTGAACCTGTGACCTCCGGTCCGGGCGACGAGTGCTTTGGTAGGGTCGAGCTTCCATCCCGTCCATGATGGGTCTTAACTACTACAGTCCAAAATTTATATTTGAATTGAAATATGGTTCTTTTCGGTGGAATTAAGGGTTGGGGTCTAGCCCCAGCCCCCAGAGCTCTTACATACGATCGTTAACCACATGATCAGACCTCTGATATGTTGGTGCGAATTTCTATGGATTGTAGCCCTGGCGCTACCATACAGTCTTTATCATATGCCCATGACACATGACCATTCGCTCTATCGTTGGCGTGAGGTGTGGGGTTAGCGTTGGTCGGTCGAGCTAGCCCGTCGACCAGGGCGCATAACCAGGAGCTATGACCAGGGGCCATACAATTGTTATGGGCATGTGGTGGTTTAGCCCGCGACCATATGGCCTGGTGCACACGATCAAGAGCCAGGACCAGAGAGGGGGCTGCGCCCAGTCTAGCGCTTGGCCACATGGACAATGCACAGAAGACCAAGAGCCCGAAGATAAGGGGTTGCACCCTAATTTTGGCCAAATAGTGGGTTTTAAACTATATGATATGATTTTTAATCGATTTTTAGCCGGATTTGGGAGATTTAGTCCATTGTTGGAGGATCTTGGGCCCTTTTTTAGGCCAGATCTTGGGTGGAAGTTGGGAGTTTGTTACCAAATTCAAGTCTATATAAACCAGAGGTTCTTGGCATTGTGGAGGGAGGTTCAGATCAGAGAAATGTTGAATAATTGTTGAGCCAAAGCCATTTTTATGCAAGGAAGCCATTGAGGAGAGAAACTTTGTGGGCCATTTCTGGGAGCTTCGTTCATCCGTTTTCAGTCTCGTCAGTTTTGATGGGTTCTTGAGATCTAGCAGAACACAACCAGATGACTTTGTAACCCATTCAACATTTTGATGATGTAATTTTGAAGCTTTGAAGAGAAATAATAAAGCGCATTGAGACAAATGTCCGAAGACGTAGGCGAGATTGTCGAACTCTGTTATCAACTTTTGTTGTTTATGGTTTGTTGTTCTTTTATGCTTATTTCCATATCTGTATATTATCTTATGGCTGCTATGTTTCCTCATTAATTCTTCCTCTTTCATCAATTCCTAAATGGTAAAATAACTCAACCATTGTCGTTAAAAGATCTTTTCAGATCACCATACAAGAATCTCCTTAGTCTGCACACATCCATCTCTTTGTTGCCAACCTCAAATCCCTCAGGCTACTCAACATATACCTCCTCCTCAACTACTTCATTGAGGAAGGCAGTCTTCACGTCCATTTGATGAACGTGCTAGCCCTTCTCTGCTGCCAATGAAATGGCTACTTAGATTGAAGAATACCTGGCCACTGGAGTGAAATTCTTCTCGTAATCAACTCCCTCTTGCTTTGAAAACCCCTTGGCCATGAATTGGGCTTTGTACTGTCCACTCTTTCATCTAGTGGATGCTTAACTTTGTAGATCCACTTGGATCCAACCACCTTTTTATCCTCTAGCCTCAAAACTACCTCTCATACATCATTTTTCATAATGGAGGCATATTCCTCCATCATGGCCTCATGCCACACCTTATGTCATGCAACACTCTCATAAATGGAAGGCTCAACATCAATGAGATGAGTCATCAATGCCATATATCTAAGTCTCTCTTGTGGTTTGTTGTGTCTCAAGTCCCTCTCTGGAAGCCCTGCCAACCTAGAATCATTGACTGTGGACTTGTACCACTTAGGTCATGGCCTAGTAATATGCTCTTAGGGAACTGCATCATGATGTTCCTCCTTATCATCAACTTGCTCTTAATGAACCTATCCAACAGTCTCCCTCTGAACACCTGCATCATGTGTCTGCTCCTGTGATCCTGTCTTCTAACTCTATGCCTCTTGCTCCTGGACTCCTGTGCTCTATCCCTATTGGTTCTCTACACTTGCTGGCAAATCCTTCGATCTCCTCAATGCACGTTCCTCCTCGAACTGTACATCTCTACACACAATAAACTTTCTGTGTGCAAGCACATAGATCATGTAGGCTTTGGAAGCCTCATTGTAACCAACAAGTAACCCCTTCACTGTTGTAGGGTCCAACTTTGTCCTCTTCTCTGAAGGGATGTGAAAGTAACATATGTTGCCCTAGTTGCGAATATGACTCACATCTGGCCTAATACCTGAAAATGTCTCCTCGGGTGTCCTCTTCCCCAAAACGGTGTGGGGACTCCTATTCTACAAATATACTGCAACATTACTCACCTCTGCCCATAAGAACAATGGCAGTCCCCGATCATGAATCATAGCTCTTGTTGCTCCAACCACAACCTTGTTCTTTCTCTCGACCACTCCATTCTATTGAGGATTGTAAGGAACTGTGAGTTCCTTCTTAATCCCTGTTTCTATGCAATAATCCTCAAACTCCTTGGAGGTGTACTCTCCCCCATTATCCGATCTTAAGACTCAAATATTCCTCCCAGTCTGGTTTTCTACCAAATCTCTAAACTCCTGAAACCTCCCAAAGGCCTCATCCTTGGTCTTTAGAAAGTAAATCCAGGTCTTCCTAAAGTAGTCATCAATAAACAAGACAAAGTATATGGATTCATTTACTGACTCCACACTCATCGGCCCACATACATCATAGTGTATCAGATCCAATACTCCCTTGGACATGTGCTCGATAGATGGAAAGGGTTTCTGGGCATACTTTCCCAATGCATAACCCTTGCAAGGGTCATGCCTCTCATCTGTAATCTTAGGCAATCCAATGACTTCCTCCCTCAAATGCCCCAAAGCACAGAAATGAATATGTGTCATCCTTTTGTGCCACAACTCACCTATATTTGTGGTGAAACTCGCTAATGCTCTCCTTGGATGAACCTGTAACTTGTAGACCTTCTCCTCTCGAACCCCAATCATCCTGTCAATCTTCTCACCTGACCCACCCGGTATGATGAACACCTTTCCTTTACAGAAAGTGACCTCATATCCCTTATCCTCAAGAGTAGTGACTAAGATGAGGTTCTTGGTCAACCCTGGAACATATAACACATCACTAAAACATAGTGGTTTCCCGAGCTCCCTCTTAAATGAGACTATGCCAACTCCTTGCACCTTGTAGCGCCTGTCATCCCCTAACTCAATGACTAAATTTACGCCTCTGTCTTGTAGCCTAGTAAACCACTCTTTGTGCCCTGTCATATGACAAGATGCATCACTATCTATAAACCACATGTATGAAACAATTGTACTAGACATACACGCTATGAAGCAGAAATCCTCCTCAAATGGCTTGGCAAACTCATCCACCACTGTTGAAGCTGCCATTTGTGGCTTCTTCTTCTTTCTCTCTCGACAATGTGATGCAAAGTGACCCATCTTGTGACACTGGAAGCACTTGAATTTTGAGAAGTCAATGTTTTTCTTTCCACCTTTCCTCTTCTTCTTGCCCTTTGCTTTGCCTGTAAGGACCAAACCTTCTTCCTCCTCTGTAGTTGAAGATGATGGTCCTGCTTGACCAATCCTAATCTCTTCCTGCACAAAATCATCCCACAGCCACTGCCAATAAGGAAGTTTCTCCCGAGCTACCACACCACGAACAAAAACATCCCATGACTTAGTAAATCCATCTAGTGCAATATGCACCAGCTCGGGATCTTCAGTCTTTTCACCGACTGCTGCAAGTTCATCTATAATATGTGTTATCCTAGTAAGATAAGGTATTACACCCTCACCTTTGGCCATCTTGGTCCCACGCAATTGCTTGCACAAATCCATCACTCTATTTTCATTTTTGTTTTGGTAGAGGTCACTTAGGGTTTTCCACATATCTTTTGCCTCAACTTTTCCCGAGCGATGTGGGACCACATGGTCCTTTATCCCATCAAGAATTAGGATCTTGGCCTTAGCCTCACCTTTCTTCCAGATGACCAATTCAGTTGCATCTATGGGAATTGTTTCCTTGTCACTGAGATCCTCTGACACATCATTGAATTCCAATATAATTATCATCCTTTCTTTCCAGGTGGGGTAATTTTGAGCCCCTTGTAACTTGTCTTCCACTCTCAAACTCATGGCCATTTCATTCAAACCCTTAAGGTCCAAACCCTTGCTACATAAATCTTACGACTGCCTTGATCTGTGCTTAGATCTGTATGATTTACTTCAGATATGTTCAGATCTGATAAGATGATGTCTCCTTTTGTTGTCCTGCTCTGATACCATGTGAAATTTTGAAGACCTGGTTCACTTTTCAATTAAATAATTGATTTTTCTAGGTTTTCTCTTCACATAAATAATATGTACAGCAGAAATAATAACTAGGAATTAAACATAAAGGAATAACAACAATCCCAATCACTTGTACACACTTGTTTTTGGACAATCGTCCCCAAAAAACCCAATATGGGAAAACCAATGCAACAGATTTGTGTATTTTATTATTATGCAGGAAAATATAGAGATATCTTACAATGGCAAATCGACCTCAGCCAATAGTTGATCAATCTCAACAAACCCTCCTCGACATAACTGTACAGCCTCCCCAAAACCCTTCAATTAGCCTCGCAGAATGAAACAGAAGCAGAAATGGTGAGTCTATGCATATTCGTACAACCCTCCTGCATCACTTCTGCGTCACTCTAACTCGGCCATGTCATATATGAAGAATGCCTCTGCGATTTGGTGAAGAAATGAGTAGATTCACCTATCAATATCTCCTTTGTCCCCTTGCAAAAACTCTCCCAACAAACCTACAATTCAATCTCTCTCACAAATCAAATCCTATTGCTCAAGTGTGCCCCCCAGCCAAGTCAATTTGCTAATATACTTAGTTGAGTGAGTGAAACCCTAATCTCCAAAGTGATGGAGGGTTGAGATCTGCTCTCTCCATCAAGATGAGATCAATGGTCAAGATTATAAGACCACAACTTAAATTATTTTTCACTTTAACCTTAGAAAAAGTACTCAATAAAGTCAATTGAAGATTATAAGATATGAACAACTCTTTTCCTAAGTTATACTTATGAAAACATTTAATTAATCGACTTAGCCTAAATTTCATTGTCCTCCATCATGCTAGGATGTTGTGATGATGATGGAAGACCTTCCTTGGTATAATCTCAATAGTGGGACTCAACATACCCGACCTTCGCTTGTACCTCGCTGCAAGGCTTGGGATATATTAGCTTGGAGACAACAGATCGATTTGCACATTTCAGTGAGATAGGCAGGATCCAAGATGGTGAAAAAACGTACTAACCAGACCCTAACTCCTACTTTCAATCATATGTGAAGCTTCGGGATTGAATGTCTCGCCCATAAAAAAATATAAGCTGAGAACAACACATGATTGAAATTCAAAGCTAAATAAGCGTGGAACAAACGAGCTTCTGAATATATCTAGAGGCATTTGGGTCCTGCAACGGATACCACTAGAGCGAGTAATTGGTTCAGGGGGAACCAATAACTGTTGCAAGGGATGTCGATTTGTTGTAGGCAACGATGATCTGAATTAGGGGGCATTGATCTGCTGTAAGCAGTGACAATTCAAAGCATGGGGCGTCGATCTGTTACAGGCGGCAGCTAGGGTAAACCCTTGATCCAGATTCAGATCTAGGAGCTTGATGGGGCTCATAAAGGCCTAAAAATCAAAGTTCTCAAAATGGCTTCAAAACGGACGTGTGCGTAGGCCTCGTCGATACGAACCCAACGCAGCTTGAATGGGCTCAAACGGATGTCGTATGCTCAAGTTATGGCGATTTGTTTGTTTTGCCAAACATGCAAAAAAATGATGATTGTATAGTCCATATAGTGCCACGTGGCAGATGACTGTACAGGTCATACGACCATACAACTGATGTCGCAGGCACACTTGGCGATGATGTGGCAGGGTCATACAACTAATGTGGCAGGGGGACACGTGGCAACTGATCGTACATGAGGTTGACGTGGACAAGACAAGTGGACCAATCCAGGAGTGACACATGTCACCCTTGAAGTGGTGACATGTGGAAAATCCATATGGATGATGTGGCACACTCGTACAGAGACACATGGCAGACAGTGACTGGGCAAGGATGTGATGACAGGGCCGACAGATGGACGAATAGAAAGCTGACACATGGCAGTTATGATGACGTGTGGGAAGGTGCCACATGGCCCGGACATGGGCTGCCATGTGACACCCATTGGTTGGCTCATTGTTCATTTGCTAAAATTTGTGTGTCTCCACTGGAATTGAACCGAAGACCTCTCATACGGGCAAGTGACTTGGCAGGGTTGGGTCTACCAATCTGCCCGCCATTGGAGCTTGTTAGTTATATGGTTTTATTAATATATAAGTTTGTTAATGTGTAATGCTCGGGTGGAAAAGGGTTGGGGCCTAGCCCCAACCCTCGACAATACAACCTTGAATACATGACCAAACCTCTATACATTATGTTGCGCGCCTATGCACTCCAACCCACGATTCTTGGAACCTTCCATCGGATGACTCGACCGGAACCTTACTTTTAGCGCGGGGATAAGGGTTTAGCCCGGTCAGTTGGGCTAGCCCATCGACCAGGGGCTAAACCATGGGCTATTGTTTCGGGAGCTACACCAGATTACATAGAAGGTTAAACCGTGGGCACATGGCCCAATCACATGAGACCATGTGCCAGATTTCGGGGGGGCAGTGCGCTACGGATCAGTGATAGACCACATGGTGGAGTACCATATGACAGGGGGCCAACCAGTTAGGGGCTGCGCCCCATATATTGCAGAAAGTGGGTTTTACACTTTATTATAGTGATTTATGTTGATTTTATTCAGCTTTGTTGGAGATTTTGGCCAATATGGGTGGATATTGGGCCCTTTTTTAGGCCAGATCTTAGGAGATGGTTACCAACTTCAGATCTATATAAACCAAGCCTTCTTAAGGCCATGGGGAGATCAGAGGAGGTTCAGAACAGGTTTATGCTGCCAGATTGTTGAGCCAAAAACCATTGTCATGCAAGGAAGCTATTGGGGAGCACACCTTTGCGGGCCATTTCTGGGAGCCTCGTTCATCCGATTTAGGTGCTGTCAATTTTGACGGGTTCATGAGATATGGTAGAACATGAACATCTCATTGCTGTAACCTTTTGGCACTATCATGATGTACTTGTAAAGCTTCAAACATAAATAATCAAAACCCACTTAGACAAGGCCCAAAGACGTAGGTGAGATTGTCGAACTCCATTATCACATTGGTGTTATGGTTTGCTGTTGTTTATGCTTTATTTTAGATCTGCATATGTGTATATGACTATCATACTTCTTCTATAACTTCTTCCTCTTTCTTAAAGATTCCTAATTGGTTAATCAACGCATGCTTAATAACTCAACTGTAGTCGTGTAAAAGATCTTTTCGGATCAAGTTGGTATCAGAGCTAGTTGACGTTTAGAATTTGAGTTTTGCATTTTAACCAGGGAAGAGCTCATCTCGGGGGAGAAAATGCCATCTACAGGAGGACTTTATCAAGATGAGAGGGAATTCAAAAATTCAGTGTTTACCATGGCCGAGATGGTCAAAGTGTTGTATGAAGACTACTTGGAACGAAAGAGATTGGCTCAAGTGAAAGCTTCAAAGAACAACAAAGTCAAAGAAGGATTGAAGGAAGTCCCTTCTACATTTGTTTTAGAAAACATCTCTGAGGTGTGCAGTGAAGGTCATTCATCAAATTCTCCTTATTCCTGTCAAGATGGTTTTGGTGCATTTGAAAAACATACAAGAGGTATAGGTATGAAATTGCTAACCATGATGGGTTATGAAGGAAAGGGCCTTGGAATTGAAGGTCAAGGTCTCATTAATCCCATTGAGGTTGTGGAAATACCTCGATATTTAGGATTGGGATATGGCAAAGTGGAGATTGGAGCATCCTCCAAGATGGGTTCCAAAGCTTCGGAAGCAAGTAATGCTTCAAATGGCCGGCTTAAGACATTGCAGGAACACTTCACAAAAAGTCATGGCGCATCACTCCAGGATTGTGATAGTGTATGCAAGTCATCTCCAAAGGAAAGTAAAGATCAACATGGAAGGTATAATGGTCATGTTTTTTCTAATTCTCTTTTTGATTATAAAAAACATAACCATGTAATCCAAAACATGTGGAATATGTATCCATGTACTTATTGTCATTCACCCAAGCATTGTGTTGCCAAGTGTTGGAAGAGACAAACTTTGTACAGGAAACCTATGTCGACCAGGAAGGAAACACGGCATAAAGACTCAACTCCAGAACGAAAGAAAGAGAAGGGTAAACAAATCTGGATGTCAAAAACTCAATGCACTTATTATAACAGGAGTGGACATCAAAAGGCTAGTTGTTGGAAGCTTAATCTGGAGCTTCGTCCAAATAAGGACAAAAGGATTGCACATGTACTAACGAAGGAAGAAGGATTACTAGTGAAGCAAAATGAACACTTTGAAGGAAAGAAACCAAACACTTGGTTTTGCCAGAAGTGGATGTCACAACTTCATTGTATTTTGCTTCCATTAATGTAATCACACATGTTGAAATGATGACTTGTTATAACATCATTTTTGTACAATGTCGTGTTTTATTTTTCTCCTTATGAGTATGTAATCAATCAAAGTCCATTTTTGTAACCTTTTTGGGACCAAAAGGTCCTTTTGTGGGGAGTTGTGATCCATATTCGGATCGAGGAGCTTGATGGGGCTTAGAAAGGCCTAAAAATCAAAGTTCTCAAAATGGCTTCAAAATGGACATGTGCATAGGCCTTGTCGATACGAACCTAACGCAACTTGAACAGGCTCAAACAGACGTCGTATTCTCAAGTTATGGCGATCTGTTCCTTTTTCCAAACATGCAAAAAAATGATAATTGTACAATCTGTATAGTCCATACAGTGCCATGTGGCATCTGACTGTACAGGCCGTACAACTGATGTGGCAGGCACACTTGGCGATGATGTGGCAGGGTCATACAGCTGACGTGGCAGGGGACACGTGGCATCTGACCGTAGAGGAGGTTGATGTGGACAGGATAGGTGGACCAATCCATGAGTGACACGTGTCACCCTTGCAGTGGTGACACATGGCACATCCGTACAGATGATGTGGCACACCCGTACAATGACATGTGGTAGATAGTGACTAGGCAAGGATGTGCTGACATGGGCGACAAATGGACGAATGGCAAGCTGACACATGGTAATTATGATGACGTGTGGGAAGGTGCCACGTGGCCCAGACATGTGCTGCCACGTGGCACCCATTAGTTGGCTCGTTGTTCATTTGCAAAAATTTGTGGGTCTCCACCGAAATCGAACCGAAGAGCTCTCGTACGGGCAAGTGACTTGGCAAGGTCAGGTCTACCAACCTGCCCGCCATTGGATCTTTTTAGTCGTATGGTTTTATTAATATATAAGTTTGTTAATGTGTAATTCCCGAGTGGAAAAGAGTTGGGGCCTAGCCCCATCCCTTGGCAATACAACCCTGAATACATGACCATACCTCTATACATTATGTTGCGCGCCTATACACTCCAGCCCATAGTTCTTGGAACCTTCCACCGAATGACTCGACCGGAACCTTACTTTTAGCGTGGGAATAAGGGTTTAGCCTGGTTGGTCAGGCTAGCCTATCAACCAGGGGCTAAACCCTGGGCTACTATTTCGAGAGCTATACCAGATTACATAGAAGGTTAAACCATGGGCACATGGCCCAATCACATGAGACTAGGTGCTAGATTTCGGGGGGCCAACGTGCTAAGGATCAACACTAGGCCACATGGCGGAGTACCATATGACTGGGGGGCATCTAGTTAGGGGTTGCACCCCATATATTGCAGAAAGTGGGTTTTACACTTTATTATAGTAATTTATGTTGATTTTATTCAGCATTGTTGGAGATTTTGGCGAATATTGAGGGATATTAGGCCCTTTTTTAGGCCAGCTCTTGGGAGGAAGTCGGGAGATGGTTACCAACTTCAGATCAATATAAACCAGGCCTTCTTGAGGCCATGGGGAGATTAGAGGAGGTTCATAACATGTTTATGCTACCGGATTGTTGAGCCAAAAGCCATTGTCATGCAAAGAAGCTATTGAGGAGCGCACCTTTGTGGGCTATTTTTGGGAGCCTCGTTCATCTGATTTGGGTGCCGTCAGTTTTGATGGGTTCATGAGATCTGGCAGAACACGACCAACTCATTGTTGTAACCTTTTGGGACTATCATGATGTACTTGTAAAGCTTCGAACATAAATAAGCAAAGCTCACTGAGACAAGGCCCAGAGACATAGGCAAGATTGTCGAACTCCGTTATCACATTGGTGTTATGGTTTGTTGTTGTTTATGCCTTATTTCATATCTGCATATGTGTATATGGTTTTCATACTTCTTCTATAACTTCTTCCTCTTTCTTAAAGCTTACTAATTGGTTAATCAACGTATGCTTAATAACTCAACCATAGTCATGTAAAAAGTCTTTTCGGATCAACCCTAGCCGCGCCTATATTCCAATTTTCTATTAAATGATATATCTAAAAATTGTTTGTCATAAATGATGGACATTCCATCTGTTTCCTTTATTTTCCTTAAATTGAAAGCGTGTATGTGTATATGAATAAAAATAATATAAATGGTTTATATTAAGCCTATTTTTTTAAAGATTTATTGTTTTGTTATCAAATACATTTTTTTCTATTTTTTTTATTGTAATTGATTAACTTTAAAATATATATATTAAAAAATATATAAAAAAGATATTTTCTTATTGTATTTGATTAACTTTAAAAATATATATTAAAATATATATATAATAATAATAATAATAATAATCTATTTTTAAGGTCACGGCTATGCCACACCAAATTGGTGTATGAGACCCCCTTGTTTGTGGGACAAGGGACCCTCTCCGCCCAACAATTTGACTGGTAAAGTCTACAGAGGTATACATACCCTACCCCCTCTGGATTTGAGCTTGTGACCTCTTAAGAGGAAACGCAAGTTCTTAACCATTAGGCCCACTCAAGCTGTATATATAAAGAAATAGAAATAAAAAATAATCCCTAAACATCTTTTTACTAATATTATAAACTTTAAAAAGAAATATTAAAAATATATATATAAAGATAAGAAAATAAGGCATAATCCCTAAACATCTTTTTACTAATATTCTATTTATGAGAAATAAAAAATATTAACCAAAAATACCACTTAATATAAAAACAATAATGATGTAGTAGATTGCAAAGAGTTAATGATGTAGATTTTTTAGATGTTTTTTTTAATTAGTAATTTTGTATTTACTCAATTCATTAATATTCTTATATGGGGTGTTTGACATGACACCAGGGGCATCGGTGTGTGAGCATAATCTTTAGGACACATGCCTTGGCATACGTTTTTCAAGGCACTTTCCCTATGACTTTAATCCCCATCAACAAGAACTTACACAACCTTTTTCCCATGTGTGATGCAGATGTTTTGGTGATGAGCAACAATTTGTATGATGGTGCAGGCATAGAGAGGGCTTCAATTACCATTTCTGGCTATGAATTATCCACGCAAAATATTGATTTAGAGTGTGTGGATGGACATTATGTTTGATCTCACACCCGCTTGGGCAAGAATTAGATGTTGCTATTCTCTAGAGAACTTGGTGTTGTTACTCCATCTTTGATTGTCTGGTGATCATACTGCGAGTTCTAGGCTAGACTTCTTAGGCTCCTCCTGCATGACAACTATGACTGGTTTTTTCCTATTATTCTTCTCTATTTTTTTGTTTATCATAGATTTTCCTTACTACCTGATATATGCTCAGGGCTTAGAAATCTTTTTGGACATACTCTATATTACAAGATTTTTGCATATTAGTTCGACTTGGTTTCCCTATGGGTAGGTCGACAAGTCCCCTAGCTAGATGCTTTTGAGCTTTTTGGACATACTCTATATTATAAGATTTTCGCATATTAGTTCGACCTGGTTTCCCTTTTGGCAGGTCGACAAGTCCCCTAGCTAGATGCTTTTGTTGTAATAAGTTTTGGTCATTCCTTCGGACCTATGACTTTTTGTACATAATGTTTATAATATAATAGGAAAAACTTACTTACAAAAAAAAATCCATTTATTAGTAATTTTGTAATTTATTTTTTTATATCTATAGAGATTTTTATGGAAACTTGCATGAAATTTTTTGTACTCAACGAAAGTTTCAAATTACAAAGTTAAGTCCATCATCAGGAGAAAGAAATGTCAAGGGAAAATGAGAGAATGACGATCCTTAAATACACTTCAAGTCACCATAGTGAGTTGAGGTTGGGTAGCTCTGGCTTGATTAATAATGAAATAATTACTCATCATAGAGAGTGACCTCACGCAATGACTAATTGTTATTTATGATGAATTTATTCTTAAGGGTGTGAATGAGAGGTTTCCAAGATTCACCATGAGACTAAATCATCATCCCTTAGAATTCTGAGGTTGTTTTTCAATCTCTATTGCTTCATGGATACATCTCATGTTGTAATGTTCTTCCATAGCAATCACCTTTGCATCTTCAACACATATCCGGTGATTTGATTTATGAGAATGCTCAAGAACTACTTGTTTTTTAGTCCTATCATATATGATGTTTGTGCAATGTTCCTTCAATCTAACTTTCATTGAACGATCAATCTCACCACCATAAACTTCACCGCATGAGTAAGGAATTAAATAAACACCCTTTCTCATCTTAAAATCAACCAAATTTTTAGTACGATCAAACATGTTCCTTAAAGATACTAATTTTTTTAGTACCATCAAACATGTTCCTTAAAGATAATATTTTTTTTTAGTACTATCAAGCATGTTCCTTAAAGATAATAAATTTGTTAATAAAAGATTATGATTTTCAAATTAAAAAAAAAAACATTATATAAATTTATTTTAATATAAATAAAAAATATTTAAATTGTGTAAAATAATAATCTCTTTATTATTTTATTATGGATGATTTTTTATTTTTTTAAATTACATAAAAATATTTGGATATTTTTGTTATTTATATATATATTTTTAAATTACATTAAAAACATTATTAGTTAAAATGTATACAGTATGAGTGGGCTTAATGGTTAAGAACATGTGTTTCTTCTTAAGAGGTCACAAGTTCAAATCCAGAGGGGGAAGGGTATGTATACCTCCGTAGACTTTCTCCTTGTCCCACAAACAAAAGAATCTCATACACCAATTTGGTGTGGCTTAGCCATGACCTTAAAAATAGATTATTATTATTATTATATTTTTGTCATTATAAATTTATAAATAGAATAAAAACACCCCAACTATTTAAAATTTCGATACAATTTCAATTTTAAAAATTCATGATTCCATAAGATAAAATCAAAATTGCCAATTCCCATGAAAAAAACAGGTATAGTAATACCCATGAAAAATTACGAAACAAAAAAGTGCAACTTTATAAAAAAAAAAAAGGTTGACCTTGATTAAAAGTTCAACATGTCCTATCAACCTTTTCAATGAAAGGTTGGTCATGATACGTTGATCGTAATTGAATTACGGCCTCGTTTTTAAATATATAGATTTTATGAGCCGGTAAGAGAATATTTGGTGTATATATATAAAATAACATTTTGTTTTTAATTATAATTTTAATAAGTTTTTTAAGTATAAATTTTAGTTTTGGAGTAAGATATCAAATTGTTTTTCATTAGTTAAGAGTTGTTTTTGACATACGATCTAGATTAATGAATTAACTTGTATTTATAGATAGTAATAGATTATGGTTGTCCATTGGATGTAACTTAGGTGCTTGAGAGGAATGATTGTTGCCCTCCCCACACAAGTTCAAATCTTTGTAGTGACATGTTGTACCACTGAGATCGCGTGTAGTAAACCACATGTTAAAAAAGAAGTAATAGATAACGGTTGTTCTTTTTCTTTTTTCTTTTTTTTTTTTAAATTAAAATTGGGAAATATTATTTTGTAAAAGAATTAGAGGTGAGACTCACGACAAGATTACAATAATTACTAACTTTGATTTTCAAGTGAAATAGCTAGTTTCTTTTTTGTTGAATACAAAAGGTACTTATGTCCACAAAAAATTCTTCGTTGTATTTCTTACATGAGTAAATTCTAGCAAATTGCTTATATAATAAAAGATGGAAGCACTTCATAATTAAATTGGATTACATGCCCCACTTCTTGTCACCATGGGTTATGCAGTTGAAGGAGATTTTTTCTTCTTTACTGCTATCGTCCAAGCTTCTTTCATGTTTGATGAAGTCCTTGCTTTTCCTTCCAATCCCAATTTGTCTTGAGCTGGGGGTTTTGGTTGTTTTAAAATTTTAGATTCTTCAGCCTAATATGTCGAGCTCTCCATAGGTTGAGTGCTAAACAAGGGTTCTATTTCCTATTTCGAAGTAATAATAATAGCATATTCTTCCTCTTCCACCGAACCCTGTGGTGTCAAGTCCTATTGTAATCGAAGGTCTACTTTTGATATTGTGTCCTTAGATTCCTCTGGTTCCACTTTTCACTTTTCTATGGATGGGTCCAAGTTAGGTGGATCTTTCTTGCTAATTAGTTGATGTTTTTCCTTGGCTCCAACCCACCAAGTTGATTTATGCTGATGCTTCCTAACTTGCTTTGGCCCTTTTGGGCTATGTGATGTTAAATACCCTATTTCGAAACAAGTTGTACAATGGAATGAAATATGTTCATAATCTAGCTTTTGTGTCCAGGAGTATTTTTCACCTTTCAAAATAATTTATGTTGGAAACCCTTTGTTGAAGTCCATTTCCACACACATACAAGCATATGTTGTCTATTTGTTTTAGTACTTTTGTGGTAGAATCTTTTAAGGGCTTTGTCAATGGCTCGAAGAGAGTCTTTACCCCAAAAATGCAAAGGCAAATTTGGAAGTCTAACCCACACGGAAGTCAAGGATAGAGTATATGTCATTGGGTCAAAGATGGGGTCAAGGGTTTCATACATAAACCAAAATTTCCCTATAACCAAGTTCCTAAGTTTAAAATTGAATCCTTAAGGTCAAACTCAACATTGAAAAAACCCTTTGCACATGGTTTAATAAAGGCCTCCTCTTTTAACTGAGGTTTCCAAGAGTCTGAAATCCATATATGTAGGTCAACTAAACAAGGCCATAGACTCTTGAAGCGGTGCACAAGGCCATTTGTGTTGTAAAAGGTTGTTTGACTATAATGTCTTTCACTGTGGAAATAGTTATGGGCAAAGCCTCTTGAACCAAAAGATGAGGCGATTGAGAAACATTTTATACAATATCACTAAAAGAAGCCTTACCCAGATTATCGTTAAAGGGGAGAAGGCTAGGTCTACATTCAATATCCTTGTTGGCTCCCACAAATTGCCCAAGGTTGGATTCCACACGAGCACCAAAAGCACCAGGGAAAGAAGATGCAACTGAAATAAGAGGGGCCATCGTCATACTAAAATCAGAGTCACTAAGGAATGAAATGCCACTCAAGGTTGAAGAAGTTGTCATCGCCATTGTAGTGGGAGAACTAGTATTGTTCACAGATGAGAGAAAGTTGGCCATGCTAGGCCAAACCACCCCGCCCAAGTGACTAAGATCAAACCCTAACCTCCGCTACCATATTCCACCACACAAGTTCTTTTAAAGCACTCAGGTCTCTACGTAGATAATGATTATCCTAACCACTAATCATGATTAAGATGACAATCAAATTATAATATATTATATCACCTTTAAAAAAATAATATAATTTTGTAATTATTATATCTTTTTTGAATATCATTATTTAAATAGTTTGAGTTAAAAATTAGTTTTGTACCTCTCTTTCTAAACACGTTACTTAATTATTTAGTAAAAAATTATAAATCTTTTACCATCTAAAATTTAATTAATAAATAAATAAATCAAAATTTTATTAAGTGAAAAATTAAAATTAGTAATTCTTTGAATCTAATTTAATATCAAATATCTCCAAAATCTAATTTAGCAAACCACCATAGTGAATAGAATCTTAAAATATGTCCAATGGATCGACTCACACAATATGGGTATCCATTTGTCCGAAGTATTATATGTTGAGATAGACATTTAAATAATTATTATATTAATCATATTTTTTCCAAATAAATATAGTAATGGATATTTACTAATTTTTGTTAAGAGATATCTAATGGATATTTATTAAAAAAATTCAAGAGATGTGATTTAAGGATAGAAAATTATTATATTGTGATGTGATTTAAGGATAGAAAATTATTTATATTGTAAAAATTAAGGATAGAAAATTATTTATATTGTGATGTGATTTAAGGATAGAAAATTATTTATAGTGTAAAAATTAAGTATAGAAAATTATTTATATTGTAAAAATTAAGTATAGAAAATTATTTATATTGTGATGTGATTTAAGGATAGAAAATTATTTATATCTTAAAAATAATTCTAAGATGTAAAAAATATTACGTGTAAATGGTTTTAATGAATATTTTTTTAAGAAAGCATGTGAAAGAAGTATTGTTTTTAAAGGTTTTTATTTATTTATTTTTAACATAAATCGAATAAGRAAGTATATTTAAATTCTTTCAATCAATCAATTATTATATTAGTAAAAGTATCACTTTATTATAATTATTTTATTAATGTAAGGTTTTTTATATTACTTGTGTGTTACTCCAAACCAATTGTTTTCTAATTGTTTTTCAATTTTTTTTTATTGTTGTTGTTATATATATATATAGTTTGAATGGACCTAATAATTAAGAAAATGTGTTTTCTTCTAAAAAGGTTATAAGTTCATATTCAAAGGGGGTAGGGTATGTATACCTCCATAGACTTTAGTAGTCAAATCGTTACACGGAGAGGGTCCCCTGTCCCATGTGACCTTAAAATTAAATTATTATTATTTATTATAACGTAAAGAAGAAAATCAACATTGCTAAAAATAAGAACAAACTTTCACGAGCTTTATAGAAATAAGGCATTGGACAATTCCTAAAACATCATGGATCGATAAAATTTGTCATCTTTATGATACTAAGAGGGTTGAAGATACAAATCACTTTATCTTAGAATGCCCTGCATACATCCACATTAAATCTCAATTTCAAAATATTTTGTTACAATACCGACCTTCATAACCTTTATGTCATCAAAACTATGGTGATTTAGGAATATTTTTCTTAAAGCTTTTCGAACACACAAATAAAATTCTAAAGCAAACCAAGTAATTCCTCACCTTTTCTTAAGGTCCAATAAACCAAAATCAATTTCAATGAATGTTAATAATCATCATCATCACCATCATAATCACCATCATATAAAAATGTTATTCCACGAAATTGATATTCAAAGATTTAAATCTTGTAATTTAAAACTCAAATCCAAGATCAAACATTTCCTTTGTTTGTCACCGTTTATTTAAATAACTAACTGTGTATTTTTATTATTATCTAAACATCTAGTTATGAATTTAACACTTCAAAAACTTGATTAAACATGATATATACAAGAAAATTTGGTTTACCCAAGGATCTGTATGTTTCTGGTTAAGAATACTTCTTAACGTGTTTCAATACTTGTTGGATCATCATCATGAGCTCAAACCAACTAAATTGATGCTCGTTAGAGAACAAAATCTCAGCCTCTAATATATAGTTTAATTATCACATAACTTGCTTATAGGATGAGTCGACTTAGTTGCCATGATTGTATTTGACGATTGTTGTTGGATTTATGCAAATGGATAAGTGGTTTCAAACTTTCACTAAGTTTCAAGCCTTCGTCGTATTGAGGGTACTTGGATTTAATTCAATCCCAAGGATTCCATTTTTTTTTACAAGAATGAGTATATTTTTATTATAAAAACTTGTGGTGGTTATACAATATATCTTTGCAATACAAAATATATGAAGTTTTGGTTGAGGCCATTCCTCAAAACTAGTGACACAATTCCATTTCCCCCTACATTCCTTCCTACTCTATGACTTCTATTGCAAAAATGGCTTGGATATTGCCTTACACTTTGTTGCAAAAATAATATAAAATGAAATTGCATAGATTACTAGAGTAAGAAATTAAAATGTGAAGTCTTGAGGGGTAGCTTCTACTAGCTTCTCGCTCTGAGAATTATTCCAACATTTCTAGATTTTCTTGCAAGGAGGAGTGATTGTTGCATCTTTTTTTTCCATTCCCTCGTTCTTCATTATCTGTTTAGTTCCATGTCTCATCGCACCTGCAACATATTGTGCACCACTGCCATCATTGAAACCCAGAAAATCAACTATGTTATCAACTTTAGAACTAAGGCATTGAAGGGTTTGCCCCATTTCATACTAAGTCTACCAAGTACAGTGCACGACCTTAACCTCCATCACGTTCCTATCTTTGTCCCTGTGCTTTGCCATCCATTTTTCATTCTAGTCTTCTTTTAATTGTGGTCTCTTGATTGATGAGTGGTGAATTACCCCTTAGGTCTCCTCCAATTTCCTTTGAAAGTGTCGAAGCCCTCTCTCGACCTACACTGATGAATGGATGATGCAACAACAATGACAATGCTTCATTGGAAACACATAGAGGGGGTTTACTACCATAACCATTCTACTAGAATGACCAAACATAGGCTCTCCTTGCCACCTTCATCCCCTATCCAAATGAGGGCAATCTTGGATGAGTGGCTAGGCGATCCTCCCCCAAATGAAAGACACCAAAAACCAACAAGAGGAGAATGAACCCACATTCACCCAACAAGCAAAATCCTTGATAGTTAAATGAGAATGTTGGTAACAAGCATAAATGTAATGTCTGTGTGGGATTAACTCCCATTGAACCCTGTATATGCATGCATTGCCACTTGTAGCTCATGCATGGCTCTATCCTTTGGGTGCTAATATCCACGATATACATTTTCCTTGGGTGGTTCCATTACCATAATCAATAATCCCTTCATTCGAGTGGATGCCTATGTTGGCTTTAACAATTGCTATTTTGTTTTGTTTCCTTAACACTTGAGAAGTCAATCCCATCAAACTCCAATGTTATATCCAATGTTCTCTAGACTAGCCTTGCTAACCTAACATTCCTTGGTGTGTTTTTGGTTGTAAGAGGTCCAATGATTATGGAGGAGTCTCCCACAATTGTTTTGTTCGCAAATGCCTTGATAGACTGTAATTGTTGTGGGGTCAAAGCTGTATTGAAATGTCCAGCTAAGGGCACTTTCAGAGTTAAGATGAACTGTGGTAGAGGAACTAATACTAGGGGTGAGCTCCTAGCCTTGTGGTGCATCTTATTTTTTGCTTGCTATAAAAAGGTAACAAGGTTACAACTGGTGGGTGATTCAAAAATTATTATTGATTGGTTTGCTAATGAAAACAATCTACAAGTGGTCTCTCTTCAGCCTTGGATGGAAAAAATTCAAGTGCTAAGTGGGAGATTTCAACAACTCAAAGCTCAATATATATATATATATATATATATAGAGAGAGAGAGAGAGAGAGAGAGAGAGAGAGAGAGAGAGAGAGAGAGAGTTGATAACAAGGAAGCTAACCAACTCTCTAAAGAAGCTCTGTTACTGGACGATGATGGAATATATGTTGCAGTGGGTACAGAAGAATGTTCATAAAATTTTGAAAGATTAGCCATCAGTTAAAAGTTCTTTGCTGCAAGGGTGATGTAACTAGTTTTTTGTAATGTAACAAGATATGTAAAAACAAAGGCTATATATTTCAAAGTATGTACCTAAAAGTTTTCTACATTTCTGGAGTAAAATGTATTATGTTCAGACCTTATATTTTTATAGTCTTGTAAAAAAGAAACTGATACTTCTGATACAAAAGACAATTTTTGTAAAAAAATATTTATATTTACTAATATAAGTTTTTTTTCTTATTAAAAAAAAGGAAGAAAAAATACTGTAATTGCTTCCACGCCATTATTACTAACGATTATGAATCCTTAAGTGAATTATGCCTCTATTTCTCTCTTGAGATCGAAAATGATCCCACCTACTCCTGTTACCCTTGATCTTAGGGATTCCATTACTTTCCTCTTCTTGTAGTGATAAACCTTTGTAACAATCTTAATATTTTCCAGAAAAACATGTGGCTAGTTTTTAAAGAATATTCAACCAACTAATTAACAATAACTTCTTACAATAATTTAAGATGGTTAACTTTTTTTTATGATTATTGGAGTGAGGGTTATGCAAATTGAGTAACAATCATTTTTTTTTTTTAAATTTTATTTCATTCACTTAGTATAGTAGTTTGAGATTCTTAGAGTTGTTGAGAATCCAAATCTTAATGTATTATGTTTCTTGATTTAAGTTATTTGATTCATGCCTCCTTTACATTCTCTTAAACGAGAACATCGATAAAAGAGCTAATAACTCTTTAATCATTATTATTATATCAAGAAGCATGTCTTATAGTCTAGTGTTGACTAGAGTTGACTAGATATGTTACATGGGAACACCAATGTAAGCTTATGTTGATGTCTAAAACATGACACATACTCCTCTCTCTATGTGCCACATGTACACATGTTAAACATGCTAGACACATAATGCCTAAGTGTCAGACATGTGCCTTGGCATATGACATGTATGCTATGTGTGTTTGACACTTACTTATCATGTGCCCCAACATGTTAGACGCTTAGAATACTCAATTTTTTTATATTAATTTCACAAAAATTCAAAAAAGTGTACACATGTATAGTGATGTGTCAATAAAAATGTCTCTCTATGTGATTAATGTAACTCTATGTTCTAAATATTCAAAAATTAAATTATAAAATCATATACATATGTCGTAAACATTATATAATTTGAATTTTTGTTAGTAATCATCACTAGAATC